>WION01000286.1:0-67451 GCA_015039365.1 Amanita rubescens
ATGAGATAAGATAACGGTCACCGATCTGCTTCGGGCCGCGATGCGTTTCTCCTGAATTTCGGACACACCAATCCAGCTCGTAACTTTGAGTTGGATTAGAACTGGCCTTGTGGGAACCTCCGTCGACAACTCAGAAAGGAACACACGAAATCCACCCGAACAGAAGACAACCTACAAATAGGCAGCATCACTCGAGCTTTCGCTTTGAAACTACTAATTCCATCTATCGATGTAGCCCTTGTCATGTCATTCCTTCTAGCTTGCCAGCCTAGACATCTAACTATCCTGGTATGAGCGACCCCAGTCTTCTGGTCCTGTTCTGTTCGCATCCTGCTTCTTGGGAGATCATCAGAAAATGTACGGCATAGTCATTGCGAATATGGACAGCGTTTTACTAATGACGGATTCTAGGCGGGTTCTAGATGGACAGGTAGGCAGTATGCCTAACCGCGCAAGGAAAAGTGATGCCCACGCCAAGGGCATAAATACAGAGGAGTTGCTGGTGAGTTACCCCATCTCCCAGCTGCAGAACCCCATTGGTGCGACAGTTGGAGCCTCCCTCCGATGATAGACCTGCTGACTGGGAATATAGCATCACCAACATGCCTCAGGAAGCTAAAGGCTCTTTTCGCGGTGAATATCGCGGAGATTTAGGCGGCGGAATCTTTAATGAGAAATCGTTGTTCGGGCGATATGGTGGCTTCCCCGAGTTTACAATCCCCAACGGCACTTTCTTTTTTGAAGACATTTCGCAACTGAAAGGAAGATTTAATATCGCCCCTGGTTCATACGTGGGCAGACATGATGTCTCTATGCATTTTGAACAGCCGGAGACCGGATTCACATTTCACGTCTCTGGTGTACTTCAGAACGTCGTCAACGAATCATACCAGATTAACGGGTGGATTCAGTGGATTTAATTCAGTCAGTTTATATCCCCCACGTGCATGATTACCGATAACTTATGGAGAAGAAGGGCTTCTAACTTTGTTCGCGATCCTGAGAGAGATGGGTTGTTCCGGATTGAATATCGTTTATAATAGAATACACCGTGCTTCTTGCGATACATATTATGTATATGTGAATATGCTACATTCCGTTTGAATGCTGCATAATGCGCAGACACGGACCACTCGAGGACTTGAGAAGTTTTAACGAGTGCAGAAAGGAAGTTTGGGGCTGCGAACGATGTATCTCTGAGCGGCTTTTCGTGCCTGCCATGTGGATCATTGGCTGTTGTGACGAGGTGTACAGACGAGCGTCGAGGTACTGGGCGTTACAAACAAACGGCCTCCGATGGCAAAAGTAAGTCAAATCTCAGGAAGACGCGTGGTTAAACGTACTAACTAGTGTCCTAGATACCTTTCTCAACCTGATTTTTATCACAGACTTCCAGGTTACGGATGGCGAAGTGGTCCGGCAAGGGTATAAGCCTATGTATGAGGCGAATACATCTCTGAAAGCTAGCCCTTGGGGTTTGGTTGTGAACGTCGCAGTGACGGTGGCTCATTCGAAATCATCATTCCCACAGTAAAAATAGGTTTATCATGAGTTGACGACGGATTAATCGCTTCTCCGTTAACTGTGCATTGCACGACGATCTCGCACGCGTCGACCCCGTGTATATGTGTTAATTCCCGGATATGACTGCAATTCGCTAAGGGCTTCGATGAGCTAACGGTGAGTGAAGATCTTGTTCTTACACACGCCGACTTGTATATCATGATACTCCCAGTTGAACCAAACCAGTGTCCTTCAATTACATCTGACGAGCCTGTCCAGAAAATCACAATCCTGTTCCCGCCTCTGCATGTGTCTTACGCCTGAAGAGAGGTATACACTATTGTATGAACGTCGTCTGCATGTCCATGTCTCGAACCACAATCACAAGCAGAGTATCAAGCACATGAATTACACAACAGTACATACAACCAGAAGAGAGAAAAAATAAGGATAAAATAACAACCATCCAGCACTCATTGTTCCGGTTTCTTCTGGATGTTTGTCGGTTTTTGAGCTAGGGTAAGACTCTTATGGATAAACGGAAGCACACCACCTCCGGCAATCGTTGCTCGAACGAGGGTGTCTAGTTCTTCATCTCCACGGATGGCGAGTTGCAGGTGACGTGGAGTGATGCGTTTCACCCTCAGATCTTTGGAAGCGTTACCTGGTAAAGGTCAATTTGTTGTAGTGAGACGGAAGCAAATGCAACGGACCTGCCAACTCAAGGACTTCGGCGGTCAGATACTCCAGAATGGCGGAAGTGTATACGGCAGCTTTGGCTCCTACGCGCATGTGGTATTGCGTGCGTTGTTTCAGGTACCTGTGAATACGACCGACGGGGAACTGACGGAACGGTGAGTATAGCGAACGATGTGTGGAATGTGATGAGCTGTACCTGAAGACCTGCTTTCTGACTTCTCGTTCTGATACTGCGAGGCTCAGCCGGGCCTTGCTGTTGGGGAGCAGCGCCACTTTTTGACTTTCCACCCGAGTTTGCGGGAGGCATGATGGTGGTCAATAGGAGAGAGTTCTGAGTAAACGAAGTCACATGGCAGCACGCGTCTCGTCACGTTTCTCATGTTCTCTGCTGCCATCAAGCGCTTATCTTCGCTGCCGATCGAGGTCGTACACAAGATCCTGACCGATATCCAGCTTGTGCGCATCTTGCACATTATATGCGTCCACGATGAACCCTACGTCGAGGCGTGTGTAGCGTCGCACTATGACATTGGCAAGGTGCTTCCCGCAGAGAGGTTATCCAAGATCAAACAGTTCTTTATGCTCTATCTGGACATCATCAGGCTACATCGGCATCCTGCGCTGGACCGGCCCCATATCGCACCGCTAGAATGTGACGCACAAACGTTTGCGGGGAAAGGGGGTTCGGCAGACAGCGTTATATCTAGTATTACATCTGCTGTCCTGATCAAGCTCAGTCAGTACGATCCGTTTCACGAGGCGCTGCAGCCGCATGCATCTGGACCTATTCCGTCGCTGTACCAGGTCGATGCGACTGATGTGGGATCTCTGCGGCACATGTTTGAGGCGCTCGATGGAGCAGAGCAGGCGATGAACAAGAAAAAGTCTGACCAACTGAAACGGCTGGCGCAGATGATGGTAGAGTACCCTCTGTCACTCAAAATGCTCAGCGATCGGTCACAGGAGGTGCGACGCAACGACCAGCACCGGATTGACCAGCTTATGGTGCTGTCTGAGCGAATGCTGCATGGGCAGATCCTTGATCAGAGTTTTGTCGCGACGCGGTATTTTGCGATACGCGGGTTATTTGTCGTTCCGTATGACCGGTACGGGGTCCGTTGAGAGACCCGATTTAACTGTTCTAACTACTATTAGGTTGCTGAGAGGGTTTCTCAAGGTGTTGAAACGATATCCAGAGGACAAACACGAGTACCCGCCTGAAATGGCGACGGTAATGCAGGGCATGAGACAAATTTACGTACGGTCCGAAGCTGGGCGGCACATGCGCACGAAGTACACGCGGTATGGAGAAGAAGGTGCGTGTGGACTGCGACAGCCGCAGTTCAACAACGACTATGCGCGCAACACGTTTGAGAACGTGAATGAGCGCATACAACCACTCGATGAGCGGGAATTGACGTGGCTAGAGGGATTCTTATCTGTCTGTCGGCACATGCGGGGTCGCGAGGAACGGTGGTGGACGGGACATATTGACTACCATTGATTTCTAAGCAAATTCTCACGCTGTACATTATACAACTTTCTTTTCGACCATGAGTCTACAGCCTGAGCCTCCAGGGCCATCCCGTCTCCCTAGGCCTGTCTCTGTAGCTGCTCATCCTCCTAGACGACATCAGCGTGCTTCTCAACAAGATGACCAACCTGCTCATATCGACGTCTACGCTCATCCAGCAGCAGTAGCCTATGCCGCCGCTCACCCTCGCAGACAGATCCCAAAGTTTGGTCCATATCTCCTTCTTCAGACCCTCGGCGAGGGTGAGTTTGGTAAAGTCAAGCTCGGCCTCCATACCACTTGGGGTGAAGAGGTTGCTGTGAAGCTCATCCGAAGAGGAAACGTAGACAGCGCCCTCCGCATGTCCAAAATCGAACGCGAAATCGAGGTCCTCAGGGTAAGCTTACTCTGACTAGCCCCGCCCATGCTCATCCCAATGCACCCCAGATCCTCAAGCACCCCAACATCGTCCGCCTCTACGACGTCATAGAGACCGACAAGTATATCGGCATCATCCTCGAATATGCATCTGGTGGAGAGCTTTTTGACCACATCCTCGCCCATCGTTATCTGCGCGAGCGCGACGCTGCAAAACTCTTTTCACAGCTCATCTCCGGCGTATGGTACATTCATCAAAAGAAAATAGTCCATCGTGACCTCAAACTCGAAAACCTCCTGCTTGACCGCAACCGCAATGTTATCATCACCGATTTTGGCTTTGCCAATCGCTTTGAACATCGCGCAGACGATCTAATGCAGACGAGCTGTGGAAGTCCATGTTACGCCGCTCCAGAGCTCGTCATCAGCGAGGGTCTCTACGTCGGCAGCGCAGTCGACATTTGGAGCTGTGGCGTTATTCTCTACGCCATGCTCGCTGGATATCTGCCCTTTGACGATGACCCGGCCAATCCAGATGGCGACAATATCAATCTTTTGTACAAATACATTGTCAGCACTCCCCTTTCCTTCCCCGATTACATCTCCCCGGAGGCCCGCAATCTCCTCAGCATCATGCTCGTCCCCGATCCGACCCGCCGCGCCAGTCTCGAAGTGGTTATGAAGCACCCCTGGTTGGCTGCATATGCCATCCCGAACGATGGATCAGAAGTGCCCAAGGCGTTTGGAAAAGCTGTTGAGGATCTCGAACGTGCCGCCATGGAGCAGCACCAGCAGAAACGCCTTGCTTATCAGAAGCAGATGAAGGCCCTGGCGGCCCAATCGGCCCCTCAAGACGCAAGGGCAAACCGGAGCCTCAGCTACCGCCCTGCAGACCATGCCCCAGTCGCCGGCGCTTCCGGCAGGAGCAAGTCGAGCCAGCCCACTCAATCCGAGTATATATACCAGTCGGATCAACCTGTCGTTCACTCCACGCCGGCCCATGCCGACAGAACTTATGGCAGCCCTTCCGCCTCGATCGGCGTCGCCGACGACGATCCATTTGCTGGTCCCACCAGCAAAAAAGAAAGTAAGGCTCCGGAGCCGGCAAGCGCGACGCTGCAAGTCCAAAACAAGGGTCATCACCACAAGGCGTCGACAAGTCCAGGAGAGTCCAATTCGTTCAGGCATACCATTCAGGTAGAGTACGATGCTCCTACTTCACAGCCCAAGCAAGGCAGGAGGAGCGAGGACAAGGAGCGGAAGACCAACGGGGTGTCTCCCGCTCGACAAGACAAGCCTCACTCTGCCAACGGCGTCAGCGAACCGGCGCAAAAGCCGACAAAGGAAAGGCGCTCGTCTTCCTCAAAACCGTTACCCCCGCCTCCTATTAATGCCCCGACTTCATACCATTTACCATCGAGTAAAGAAAATACCCCAGAAACGACACCCACAAAGCGGACTGATACCACACCCCGGGGGGCGACCAGGATACCCATCGTTAATGTAGCTTCGCCCCCTGATACCCCTGCCAAAGTTACCTCCCAAGAAGCGAGCGAAGAATCTGGAAGCCAGAGGTCAGTATCCTCTAAAAAGGGACACAAGAAGGGTGTTTCTTCTCTGGACAAGATTGGCTTGACCAAGATCTTTGGTGGAGGAAGCAATGCCAACGCGGAAGCATCATCGCCCCATGCGGATCGTCTGTCCGATGGTTCGAACGGTCCTTCTGGGCGTGCGCCTTCGAATCATTCATCCGCGTTGTTGAGCCCCACCGAGAGTGAGAAAGAGAAGGACAGTGGCAAGAAGGGCAGACGGAACACGCTCACGCTTATGGTCGAGCCCATCATCAGCCGGACGATGAGGAACAGGTCGGGTAAAGGACGCGCCACTTTGACACCTGTGACTGCTGAGGGCCCCAGTGCGGCTTCGTTTGCTGGTGATTCGGGAAGTGCCAAGGCGAAATTACAAAAGGAAAAGGAAAAAGAAGAAAGGTCCAAGACTGCAAGGGTTACGCAGGTGGAGGCGCCGTACACGCCACCCGATATCGAACCTGTGTCTCCTGGTTTGCAAGCTTCCTCTAGCAAGGCTAGGAAGGTGATGCAATGGTTCAGAACGAAGAGTAAAGGAGCGAGAGACTCGATTGGCCCCGACTCGACGACAGAGGGAGATGAGAAGATGTATGCGTCCCCTAACCCCGTTATTGATGCAGCGTCGCCCGTCCAGGTGTTCGTCACGACGCCGGCGGCGTCTGTCCCCCTCACTCCTGCTCCGAAACCGCAGCGTACCGCATCCACGGCAGGGGAGAGCATGCTATCCACACCAAGCTTGGTGAAGCGGTTCAGAAACTCGGTGACGATAGCTACCAGCACACCGTTGAGTTCTGGCGGTGGAAATAAGAACGGGACGATGCGCATTCATCATGGTGCTGTTGATCAGGCAATGGTAACGACGCGGCCCCCGGCCGAGGTGATGAAACACGTTCGTGAGCTGCTTGAGGGGATGGGGGTCGAGATTCAGATCGAGTCGGAGTACAAGTTCAAGTGTATCAGGGCAAAGAGGAAGAAAGGGACGGTTGGTGGTGGGATGGGCAGCGTTGGTGGCGGAAACAGTTTGGCTGCTGTTACCATGGTGGGTAGTGCAGCTTCCAATGGGGTAAGTTGGCTCGTTGCGGAGGATGGCTTTCCAGTCTGATGCTGAACGACAGGTTGACAAGCGCGGACTACCGCTGCCATCTCAGTCGACGTTCTCGGCGACGGGTGGTATGCTTCGCGGGCTGCTCATGCGCCGTCAATCGTCCCAGCCGACGTCCGCGACGTCTACGCCGAACCCAAACCAGAGCGTCGCGTTTGATGAGGAGACGTCGGTTGTGGTGAGCGAGCCACTGGTCTTCAGCGAGACGGCGTACGGTGATGTGAGCGTGGATGCGGGCGGCGAAGTCCGGTTCTCGGTCGAACTGACGAGGATTGACCGATTGAAGGGTACCTATTCGTTGGAAGTGAGGAGGCTCAAGGGTAACTTGAACAGTTACGGGTATCTTTATGAGACGTTTAGACAGTACGCAGTTTCTTTTTTGGTTTGGTGGGCTGCCGCTGATGTTGTACTTTTTTCAGACGCACCGATTTACAACGGTAGAAAACTGCATGGAGGCATTTTTCCCATTTTCCATTAATTTTTCTCGGATTGCAACGCAACGCTATCACACGTGTGTGTGTGTTTCTATAATCATCAACCTCCCCTCACATGCTTAGTTTGACGGTCGACTATGTTCCATATTACCCCTTCTTTTTGTTTATATCCCACTTGTACATACTTGCATCATACCCTAATTGCGTCCTTTTTGTCTTTTTTCGTTTTTTTCTCTCGCTTTTGTCATTTTGGCACGTTCTGCAATGGGATATTTCTCACACCAACTCGTTGAAACTGCTGGAACGTCCATCTCCGTGTTTATATTGCATTGGATCGTTAGACCAATAATTGTTAATTTATCATGTACATATACCAGTTTTGGGCGTTGTATGTTATTAGATAACAACGGAGCGCTCACACTTTTTTTTTACTTGTTATGGATAACATATGCAGATCTGCGAACACAGGAACCTGTCAAGCGACCATCTATCCACTTTTAGAATTCTTTAGCTGCGGGCGTATACTTCGATTAACCTTTCCTACTCTATCAATACCCTATCTTTATCACGGTGCCCGTCGGATTGCTGTGATCATGTGTGTATGTATACGTGGGAAGTGCGCACCCGACTTTACGTTTTGTCTACCGCTATCTTGGCTTTCGTGGGGCATCATGGCCCTGCGGCTCTTTACGCTGCCGCGGTGGTCCTGTGATCATCTCGCATCAACGGGAGCCGCCGGGCCCTAGCATTATTATCATCAGCGCGCACAATTCCACATACCAATCAATCACGGGGTGGCCTTGGTTCAGCGGCGTTGGCTGCCCGTAAGGGTGGATGGGGTGGCCGTCGGGTGTTCGGGAGGTGGGGGTGGTCTTCGTCGGGCTGTTTGGGCCGCGTCGCCGTAGCCGGGTGTTTCTGGTACGGGTGTCAAGCGGATCTGGTCTGTAAGACAGACCGTAGGCGGCCGTAGGGAAGAGAGGTGCGTGCGTATCCGCGAACACCCGCGCGGCCGATTTTGAGGGTCCTTCGCGCTATTGCGCCGCATCCCTCTTTCTTAGACGGGGTATCAGAGGGCATCAGCGTTCGCCTGCTACTCGCCTACTCGCCTACGCTCCCGGCGGTGGGGCTTTGATTGACCCTCAGGATTATGAGATTTTCATTAGTTTTTGTTGTGAGCCCAAAATAGCCAGTAAATCACGGTACACACCATAAGGAGATAAAATCGTTCCAAAGAAAAGCGCCCTTCGCAGGAACATATGCCTAGTTAGGTCAATACTCACAAAACAGGTATACGCGCTGCGGCCCTTGAAGTGATTAGCACGGTATTCCAGGCTTTTCTTCCTACGCGATGGCGGCCGTGGTAAAACCAATCTTAGGTACATAAGATATCTCAAGTGAGAGTCGTGCTTCAACCTTTCCCCCGCAAACCGCACGGGCCATCCTCCGCTCCAACACTTTACTCCAGCGCGTCATGTCTGTCTCTGTTGCTTCTATCATGCCGATCCACTGTCCCCAACTGCCACAGCAGCTGTGCCTCGGCATTCATCGGGGGGCTCTGGACCACACACTGGTGACGACGGAACCACCTCCAAGAGTAATGGAGCGCGTTCACCAAGTCTTAAATGATATGGGCGTAGTTGTCCAGGTTGAGAGCGAGTTCAAATACAGATGCATATACAAACAACAAAGGCGACCAGAACTATTTGGACAGTATTTGGGCGTTCCAAGCCCACAGGTGAGTTATCGCGTGCGCTTACATCTGGTGCCACCAAGTCTAAAATATCGCTGAAGCAGCGGGGACCGGCGGAAGATGCCGTTGACGAAGTCCGCTTCTCTGTGGAGCTGACCAGATTAGACGGTCTGCACGATACTTTCAGTCTGGACGTGCGTCGACTGAAGGGGAACCTGAGAAGTTATAAGACGTTATACGATACGCTGCGACAGTATGTTGCCTCTATCTCTCGGCTTGATTCACTCTAACCCTCAACTGCAGGCGGGCAGCCGACTTACTGTGATATAGAACAAATGAGTGTATTATATTGGGAAAATGGATACCTGTAGATCTGTACATATAGAAAATCGGGTTAATTATGGGCCAGTGTTCGTCAAGGGTGCCGTGGGTATAGAGTTCTGTAGGGGAATATATTTTGCTTCGAATTCGTCATATATTATGAGGCTGTCGGCAAGTTCATTGAACAATTCGTCTTGGGGTGTAGAAAGCTCGGTCGTGAAGGGTGTGTCATCATTCGCCGTTGATTCAACTAGCTCTGGAGTTAAAGAATGCGGAGAACCACTAGGAGAACGGAAGGCCTTGATGTTACCGAGTCGCTCCACCGCGTACAGTGTCTCGTTATCGCCAGACAGGTCAGAGCGTAGCTGAGGCGGCGGACTCGATCTTCCCGCGTCCAAAGCTTGCTTTCCATCGCTATGCGTAAATGTCTGCTCTACACTCCCAGGCATCCAAAGCAGCGCAGGATTAATGCATTGGTCTTCTTGGTCTCTTTGTCGATCCCTCGCTAGATATACTGCCATTGGATCAGGTATCATCATAGGTGCGACACTCGGGATTCTAGGCCGTCGAGTGAAACGTCCAGGGTGGTTTTGTTGCAATTTCTTCATTTCGATACATGCCGCATAAGCCGTCGCATAATCGCTATGGAACTGCCATCCATTGGGTAAGCCTTGGTAGAGTGACACTTCACGAGACATTGGAAAGCCGCGCAGACCCAAGCCTGTAGGAACTTGTTGAGGCACACTTTGCGTAGTCATAGTATGGGCGGCTGACATCTGCTGGTGAGTCGAGATGGATCGACGCTCAGAGTTCATTTCAAGAGGG
Source organism: Amanita rubescens (assembly GCA_015039365.1). Lineage (NCBI taxonomy): Eukaryota > Fungi > Basidiomycota > Agaricomycetes > Agaricales > Amanitaceae > Amanita > Amanita rubescens. Next base: position 10,052 of record WION01000286.1, read on the forward strand.
TGAGCACCGGCGTTTGTGAAATATGACTTGCCCACGTCAGCAATGTCATTTAGGGCTGGGGATGGAGGCTCTGACGAAGTGCCGGAATCGTAAACCATAGGCAATATCGGCGAAGGAGGTGCTGATGATGCAAGACTGATCATAAAGGGATTCAGACGTCCTCGTTTAGACTTGCAGGTCGGACACATCTTCACAAATAGCGCGACGAGATCCTTAGGTATCCAAGTATAAAACTGGCGGATAAAAGCGCAAGTCCTATCCCTTCCAGCGTGGACAGACTTTCCATGGAAGTAACACAACAGCGAGTAGATTTTTTCTTTTACCGCCACTAGGAGACCTTCATGAACCAACACTTGTCGCGTCGGGTCGCCAAACTCGCGGATGTGATCCACTTCAGCCAAGGTCGTCAGCCTAAACATCTTCCGTGCCCAGAATCTGAATTGGGGGTTCTCGCCGGAGTCCTCTTCAATCAGAACATCCCATATCCTGTCAAAGATAGCTTGGGGTATAAGAGCCTTTGCACGTCGTTTGGAAGAGAGCGAGTCAAGGTAGCATGTTTCGATTGCTTTGTACTGCTCGTATGTCGGGAAACCGGCCTGGTCAAGTGTGTCTTGTCCAAGTATTTGGTCGTTGTAGGCTACCGGCGACTCCGCCCTTTCGTACGGCTTGGGCGACAAGCTGGGCGTTTGGATAGAAGTGAAGCGATCTGGGCTCATTTGACCTGCGGCGGGATCAAAACGGATCTTTATAAACTAACGGCGGAGGCACTCACTAGATTAGCAAGTAGTAGGATAGAGAAATGAATAGAGAGGACATTGAGCATTCGCAGTGGATCATATAATGTGGCGCGCAGGTGGCTGACCGATTACTTGAGAGTTGTCAGCCAACATGGCAGCAGCTGAGAAATGCAATCGAAATAATGATATACATTTAGTGATGATTAGTAGTAATGCCGTCTAAACCAGTCCCATTGTATGTATCCTTCGACTTGCCCCCTTCAGAGCAATACAGCCATAACGCCAGCAATAACACCGAGCACTGTGCCATCAGCATTCATGGTGGGCATAGCAGCATTGGGTGTCGATGTACTTGTGCCCGCTGATGACGCGGAAGAAATGATGGAGGATACGTGCGAAGAGACGGAGCTCAACGACGACTCGGCCGACGAGATCACGGAGCTTGCGCTCGTACCAAGAGTCAGGGTCCCGGTAGTGGTGAATCTGCATTGAGGTCGTTAAGGAGCGCGAGAGCAGAGTAAAAGGTGACTTACGTGGTTATCTGAGCGCTCGTAGAGAAAGCGAGCAAGAGCGTCGCTACAAAGGTGTACTGCAGTCTGAACTTCATGATTGCGAGTAGCAGTGAGGAAGCGTTTGCGTTAGAGTAAGGGAGGAGTTGGGTTGCGGAAATTCAAATATTCTTGTTTTTATAGGTCGATTCTGTGACGTCGTCGAGGATGTCATTAATATGGGCAAGCTTGGCCGCGATTTTGTAATTTCCAAATATTGTATCCATTTTCTGTGTGCCGACCCGGACCCTGGAACTAGTTTCAAGATTGGCCAGGATTGCGGGACGGAATAGTTTCGAATGTAGAGCAGGCGCGGGTTTGGGTTGCCACATGAGGACGAGGCTTGTACGCGTCAAGCGGATTTGGGAAGGTATTGGCACGTCAGAAGAGGTACGGTCACTTGCATTCATAAGATCAACTTGGATCCGCGAGACGGGCTCAGGTCAATTTTAGAGATTAGCATCCTCTACAAGAAGTCTTCTGCTCGCAGAAAAATTCAAAAAACGTATGAAAGGCAACATCCTTGATGCTGTACAGCAGCGATTGGACAACGAACCAAGTTATGCCAAGGCGGCCAGTTCCATCTGTCGATCTCTATTTCAACGCGATCAAGGTGCTCCATGACATATGCGGCTATGAGGGGAGTCCTGCGCTTTCGAGCCCTATCACTTGGCTTGGAGGGAGAAGTTAAAAACCGCTGCGAAAACGGGAAGCAACTGATCTGGAACGTATTCTACAGACCCCCGGTGACCTGTTTTGCGGATCACGTCGCTGACTCCGAGACCTAGGTCTTGGCGAAGTGGAAAACCTCTTTTACGGATGTTTTACAAGGCACAGATTGGAGCAACGAGACATACCCCGTTACGTTGCCGTTCCTGTGCAGTACCATCCATGAGCGCTCTACCAGGACCACCAAGAAAGGATTCACTAAAGCTCACCGTACCGCTAGTAGTAGTACTAGTAGCATACAGGATTTTGTTGATATCTATTTACGTGCTTTTCCTGACGCGCTCTTCGACGGCCACCGGTCATGGAATCTATTTCTCGTCTTCGTGAAGCTCTTCTGAGAGTTTTGTCAGGACGCGTGACGCCAGAGACAGAACAAGAATGTTTTGACGAACTAATGATCCAAAAGCCGCGTCTCTTAAGCGTGTTGGATGTTGGGCAAAGGAATCCAGAGGAGAAGCGCGAGGTTGAATCAGGTAACCAACAGAGTCTTTTATTAATTCTGTGTTAATTAGCATGCAGGCAGGATCATAATCGACGGCCGGAGAGTAGGCGTCAATGCGGACTTCGCTCGCCAAGTTGTGTTTCTCTCCGAACAGCTCGAATGCTCGGAACGATATATTGCCAGTCTTCTCCAGTCCGTTATGGCCGAAAATCCCAACGTCAATCCCATTAGTTGCATAGAGGTTACTGTTGCGCAATTCCACCAACGTCGACGACACCTTGTTGACTCCCTGCGGTACCTGTTGGAGGCGGCGGACGCAGCAGAACAAACCGAAGCTGGTTCCACAATTCGACGTCTCGAGCAATTCGTCAGCTTTGAGCTGGTTGACTCGGGCAGCACCAGACATGGTGATTCTCTTGCAACAAAAATATTGAAAGAGATAGAGCGTATAGACGTTCAACTAACGAGGGCGCTCACTGCAAGAAAGAATGCAGTGAGCAATTCGACGGCACCTTCTACACAAGGTTTACTTTACTTCCGTTGTATTTACACCTATCTGACACCCGTCATTTTAGCACTTGGAGCACTTGGAAATGACATTCTAACCGCTAGATGCGAGTCTCTGAAGTACGAGAGGCGGAATTTAGCCATGTGTCTTTGTTCACTTGCACGCATGGGCTATCTAGCACCATCCGAGTTCAAGCTACTTATTGACTGGCTGGCAACACACCCCAATCATACCATTACATATTACATCCTTACAGCAGTCCTTCTCGCCTTCGATCCCGTTGACCCCGATACAAAAAGCGGTTCCCACCGTCGCGAACTTGCGACAGAACCTACACTAATGGCATATATGACTAAAAAGCTGGCGTCATCCACGGAGTGGCAAGATTCAGGGTTGAAGGCCGTCATCCTTTTGAAGTGGACTCTGTTCTTGACAGATATTCGGCATCGGGATTCAAGTTTAGAGCACCGTAGCGGGTTCAAGACAGAAGAGCTTGAAGCGCAAATATGGAGCGCTGTTCAAGGGGATGCTTTCTCCTTTTTGGCGTTGTCCACTCTTCAGATACAGAAAAAACGCACTTTCTTGACGGGCTCATCTCTCCTAAGCACTCTGACGATTCCACTTGAACAAGAATTACGGGATGTTCCACCACCCGACTTCAAGTCTACTCTCTTATCCGCATTCGAGACCCTAATACGCTCGTTAATTACACACGCTTCCTCCGAGCTGCGCAAGATAAAGCAGCGTCAAGAGGATTTAGTTCTCGCCAATGTACGAACAGATAGGAATCGGAGTACGACGGCACGTTTTTCGTCCACTTTGTCTCCGGAGTCATCGCGAGCAGGGCCTCCACCACGTAACGATATCGCTATATTATATTCCTTCATAGGTTTCCTGTACGCTTCATTGCCTCCGGAGTCTGCGTTGCAGTTCTGGGGCGCTGCCCCTCGAGGACCACTTTCACACATGGAAAAAGTCGAAGCATCTATCGGGCGGTTACCTGCTTTCCTCCAATGGTCTGTCTGGTCCACGTCCGCCAACGATTTGACGATGATGACGGCGCTGTACGATATGTTGAGTGGTTTAGCCAAAGGCCAGTATTGTAGTGAGCTGGCTTATAATTTTATGGCTCGAGGAGGGGGGGAAGTTATACCTGGAAGCATGTTACCTTCGTCTTCAACGGCCGGACCTTCCGTCTCCTGGACGCTCATTTTTGGTATCCTGGACTCCTGGGCTGCAAGCGCATCAGCTCCTCGCGGGCAAGTCCATACACAAAATCTCGGCTCTTTGGGTGATCTTCAGCGTCGTTCAGGTCATTTCGTGATTGGACCAAAGGAAGTGTTGTTGGCCCAAGCATTCCTTCGCCTCCTTGCCGCCGTAGTCACTTGTTCCGTCACAGTGCGGATTACAATATCTGGACATGTTCACTTCCGCGCTATCCCAACTCTAGTATCTCTTATTCCACTCAGCGTACCGCTGGAATTGAAAGGAGCGCTATTCGACACCCTAGCTTCATTCTGTGAACCCGGCGCCGGTGTTCAAGGCGTAGAAATTTGCAAGGCGGTATGGACGTTGATGGAGCGGCTTGAAGTTATTAATGTTCGAGCCAGTGGGGTTGGAAGCTTTGGTGCTTTACCTGCTGTCAAGGGCGTTGAAGTAGAACTTGAGGAGATCGAGGCTGTCCACAGGATGTACCCTGCCACAATTCCCTTCCTAAGACTTCTCGGCACGCTTATCCACACACCGAAGAGGATACCATTGAAGGATCGGGTGGCCGACTCGGAACCTATCAATAACATCCCGGAAAATCTGGGACAGCCTTATCGTCTTCCTGGAGTTGCGCCGTTCACATCGTTTGTCATTGATAATGTGTTCGCAAACATATCGAACAGGGAGTACTCCCAAATATCTGACAGATGGCAAATGAATGACCTCTGCTTATGTTATATTGAACGCGCCTTGGCTAGCTTCGACTTGGAATCGTTAGTTTCCGCAACTGACGAAGGGCCTCTGAAGAGCGAATCTCTGATTCCTCTACTTGTTCACCCTGGCTTTGACGTTATGAAGCGTTTGCTAACAAATTCGCCTCTGCAAAGCAGCATTTTGTCGTATGTCGTCGAGGGCATCGAGGGCTTTGAAAAGGAGGTCTCGGAGGAAGAACCATTTTTCCGGAATACCATCATCCGCGTACTACGGATCGTCCACCGCGTACTGGAAATTCAAGATATCTTCCTTGATGTTTTCATCCCGCTCCTGACTGAAATTGATAGTGCACCAATCATCGGAGTAGTTCACCCTCGATCGTATTATACGCGATTTGATCAGGCGTTATCATTCGGACCCCCTTATATTCCAGCTCTGGCGGCCTATGTGACCTTCCCAGCTCATGCGGAGCTCGTTCTACTATCGATCAAAATCATCTCTGTTCTCTCATCCTCTCCATTATGCTCAAATCTTATGACGTTGATCTCAAAAAGCAACGATTCAGAACGCATACTCGGCGGATATGTTCAGGTTCTCGCTAGCGAATCTGTGGAAGACGTCACAGAAGCAGAGACGGTGGCGGAACAGACGACTGGTGCCGGCGCTCCAGACGCTGACGGTCAATCTGAGCTCATTCAACAGGCTGCCAGGCTTGGTGCTCTTGATCTGTTGATCCTCAACACCAATCCCGATCATTCCTATCCCAACATCGCTCATTTCTTGCTATTCGGCGGTTCGGGAACTGATCAAATGCAGGATCCTCATGCTTTGGGTGCTCGGCAAACAAGCGTGCACGTTCTTCTGGATCTAGTCAATGCAGGAGTACCTCGCCTAAAGACTAAAGGGAAGGAAAGGGACCGGCGGATCCGGCAGACGACGCCTCTTTTCATCACACTGCCAGGTTTAGCGGAAAGATGTTACAGAGTTATTCGCCAGCTCTGCGTTCATCCGAAGACGTCCGATTTTGCTACTCGATATCTTCGTACCAGGGAAGATTTCTTTGCCCGGCAACTCGCAAGCGTTCCAACCATTATTCCAGAAACGCTGCAAGAGCCTCACATTGAAATTCTCTTCAACGACGGTTCGAGATGTATAACTTCTGTCCCTGCCATGACGTCTTTCCTTCGGTTACGGTCCTGCATCTTCGAGCTGGTGGCCGTGGAGTTGCATATTCTCTCAAATAAAGGGCACTTCAAAGGTGTATCCGAATTGCTTGACATCCTCTTCGGCAATGGATCTGAGGTTGAGGAGTATGAACTAATGGACGAAGGCGCCTTGCGACCTTTCCGGGACCTCGGTCAATCTCATATGCGGATAATCGAATTTTTACAATCTTTGACATTCGATTGGTCAGACGGTTTGTCTGTCCAGCCAGTTGAGATGGAATTCCTTGGACAGCTCAACTTAATGTCATGTATCCGTAAGGACTCTATGGGCTGCGAGATCGTCGATAGAGTGGCCATCTTGGGACTACTGGAATCTGCAAAACGTTCGCTGTATGCTCAAGGTAGAATCGTGGGGTCCGCACAAGCCGATCAACTAGCTCGAGAAACAGCGTACGTGCTCGAGAGTTGCGCTGTGGAGAACCACCGGCGTGAAGTGACTCACTCAGTAACTATCGGTTATCAAGCATGGAGAGGGCTGCTGGATATGGCGCTTACCAAATGTTTCGACAGGCTGCCACATGATACCAGAGAGAATATGTTGTTCGATCTTCTTCACGTTCTTCCTACTGCTATGCAGTCGCCCAACATCGGGGAAGCAACATCGGTCTTACTGGCAGAAACGGTTCTAACATGTATCACCAAGCTGCGTGAAGACAGGCACTACCAGGTTGTTCTACAGTCTGCTGGCGGCGAAGCGGATCCAGCTTCCCTACCTGCGGAGAGGCTGTACGCGATCCTCCGTGCCACACTACAAGGTATCTCGGAGAACAACCCTGTCGAACTCGTGCGCGGTAACCTGTATGCAGCACTGATTAATTACATCCATTTGATTTCTCCTCATCTTTCTCCCGAACGTCAAGTAACAAAGGCTAATGGCACTGCATTAGCTATATCATCATCCATGTCACGCGAGGACTTCTTCGGAGCCAGTCAATCTATCTTAACTATTAATGGCCCTCACACTCCCCAGTCAACAACACTCGAATCGGGCAGTCTAGGATTGATGAAGGGTGTCATGGAAAGACTGGTTGCTATCATTGCTCGAGATGCTATTGACGGTACAGAAGTTTGGCGAACGGTCGCATTCATGCTGCTAGACGCTCTCGCGGAACTATCTGGCGCGGAGAAGCAGCATATACTCTTGTATGCGCTTACCCGTCATGGTATACTGGCAAACTTTGTTCGCGGGATCAAAGAATCGGATGAACGATTGCAGTCTGTTCTCAAACCGGATCCAGGTGAGCGCTCATGCCTATGTCTTTGTGCCAATTATCGACACATTTCCCTGGATAGACGATCTTAATCCTTTGTATGTGTATGAAGCCAAGATGTCCTTCTTCATCCGGCTTGCGCAGACGCGTGCGGGAGCTGAGCGCCTACTTGAAGCTCAAGTTCTACAAATATTAGCTCGGTGCGAGTATATTGATGCAACTCCTGAAGCAGATCAAGCCTTTATGGGTATATATTCTATCTTTGTTCTGTATCAACGCTGAGTAGACTGTCCGCAGACCGAGATTCCTTCCTTCCTTCGGCGATTCAACGATACCATCAATTGTTAATGCCTGCCCTTGAACTGATAGTAGCCCTGTTGTCAATGTTGGGAACAAAGCATACTACCGTCGTGAATCAAGTAAATCAACGAATCCTCGTGCACCAATTGCCATTTAACCACATTTTTAGGCTCGAGAATTTTTGACAAGCCATAGCGATACAATCGCTATCTTGTTGAAGCATGAACCACTATATGCTCCTCAGTCCCTCCTTGATGAGGTATATCTTGTGGTTGTTCTGTGTGCCAACATCTTGCCGTCGGTGCCCAAAACTGAGATGGTGCGCTGTCATCGCTTTCAAACGTCATGCCCATTTTAAAACATTACAGCTGTCAACCAACTCTGGCTATGGAGCGATCCACGCTGCCATCCTGAGTCTTTCTACAAGGTCTTTAGCGTACGGCCAACCCTTCAAGAACATAGCTCCTCAGACCGACGCGGAGGAGCAAGAAGCTGCCCGTCTGGCATTCGGTAACCCAGTTTATAACACCTAATTCACCCAGCTGACCATCGTGAAGGTTGTGGAAATCTGTCAAGATTTGGCTTGTCCGTAGCCAGGAAGGAGAGGTTGCTCCGCAAGGGAGTCGTGACTTATCTGGGAACTGCGAGTGAATTCACAGGTACGAAGAATACGGTATTGTTCTCATCTTTGAACTGACGCATTTACCCCTTAGAACCCCAGATTAATTTGGTCCTCACCCCGGCGACAACATCACCCGGCCGGCAAGAGTCCAGAGGCTCCAACTTCTTAGGTTCGCTTCTCCCCTGTCACGATTTGTTGTTCCTGACGCCTTAGCATCATTGTAGCGACTGTCCCAACGATAGGCGATGCAATCGAATCACTAAACAGTCTGTGCAGCGGGCTAGCGGAGATGTTAAAACAGATCGCTGACTTGTCTGCGGAACTGGCTGCCAAGGACCACATCGGAATTGATAACATCTTAGATGTTGTCCGCGACGTACATCCTCTCATACTACAGGAACTTGATATTGTGCAGAAAAGGCAGCTTATATACCAAGAGTTGGAGAAGCTCCGAGCGCGAACGACGCGAGAAGCAAAGGCATTGTTTGGTATGAAAGGCTACGGTACTTTTGAATTTTGCTAATTACTTTGCGTACACAGGTACAATTGAAATGCTTCTATTGCTCATTTGGCGACATGTGGAATATTATACCGATCCGGAAAATGCAGGCCGTGGCGAGACCTGGAAGGGAGCGCTGACAGCATCATATACGATGAGTTCAGCGCTGCGGTTCTTAGCCGCACCACCTGAACCACAGGTGTTCAAAGAGGAAGTGGGTAAGAGGCTGGCGGCTGTCTTACAACGCCTATCCACCCTCAACGTCGTAAGTCGTAGCTTATATTTTTTATACATCTTGCTAATTTCCGTGAATCAGGATTACGAGTCACTTGGGGATGACTGGCAAGCCAACCAGGCGTACATTGAAATAATGTGCAGGAGGCTGAAAGACAGTGCGGGACTACATGATGACAGCCAGTTATCTGGTATTGAAGATCAGTAACAACAAAAAAAACGGCGAGGCTAAGGCTTGGTTTGACGTTGTATATCTCCTAGTATATATCTGTGGTGTTTTTAGTGTTTTATTACATTTGTGCATATCACTCAAAACAGCTGGAGCGGCGAGACTTCGGATTGGCGTCTTTGAACGCGACTGTACCTCTTTATTCAAGTTTCATCTAATATACAAAAGAATGCGCTGGAAATATATTAGATCAACGCGTAGCACGTGGGTTCAGTTCGTGATGTTCCGATCATTATTGACCAACGTGGACAAGAGAGCGGCGGTGGTATCATGACAAGGCAAGCGAGGATGTTTTTTTTTTTTTTTTTTTTTTTTTTTTTTTTTTTTTAATCCTTGTTTAAGCCCCGCGGCGCTTGTAGCGCATGGTAGGGCGTACTCTAATGTGGTACTCTTGTCATAATATACGTATGGTTGTCTTCATCTTCCGCTAGAAAAGAACGCGCCATTTCTGGCGCGGCGAGGATGTTAACGAGGTAAAAGGCTGCCTGCGCCGCGTACGGCGAGTTGACCACCCATGCGGAGGGTTTGTGTGCCTCCTGGGAAGTAAGCAAGGATGTAAGAGACGAGCGCCACTACTTGAACTGCGCCGCAAATGAGCGAGCCAAAGTACGATTTGGCCTGTAACGACCGTTAGAAGGTCCAGAACGGAAGAGACAGGACTTGGAACGTACACCGAGAGAGAAATACAGAGTCAAGCCGAGACTAGCAAAGTACACAATGGAGAATGGCAGCCTCTCTGCAGATATGAGATGCTTGATGTGGTTTATTGGCCCGATGAGGAGGGAAAACCTAGTCCGAAGCAGAAACTTAGCGCTCGTTCTTCGGGGCTGCTATCGTCGGAAACTCACCCGAACATGACAAGCATGCTTCCCAGGCTGTCAATTGGCCGAATGAGATAAATCAAGGATTTGGGAACAGAGGACGTACCTGAAGGAAAGGGCGAATTTTGCGGGCTTGAGGGCGAGGAGAGGGAGGGTAATAAAAGCGACAAAGAAGCAGACTGATGCTCCGATGAGACAAGCGATGAAACCGAGGAGGCGCTCCCATCTTGAAAGGGCTAGCCAAGCATCGTCCTGGTTATTGCGGTCGTTTGAGCGGAGGGGTATGTAGTCGCCTGCGACGGCATTGTAAAAGCGCGAAAATGGATTAGATGGTGCTGGTTGTTGTGCGTGTGCCTGTGAATCGTCTGTTACGCCACGAGCCCAACGAAACTGGGAAAGACTGGCGCGGAAGGACTGTTCGTTTGCCATCGCTTGTCGCGGCCTCGCTGACGCCAGTGACACGGCTAACGCTAAACGGGAAATAGATGTAAACAAAACAGATAAGATAATAAAAATGAGTCAAATACTTTTTGATCGACGCTTTTTTTCGAACAAAACTATTTGAGTGAAATTACCCAAAACAGCAGTCACAACGACTTCTTTTCTTTGGCTTCGTCCAAAGACGCTCGCTCGTCCTCGCTTCCTTGTGCGCCACTTCAGCGCCATGGCTCAAACAATAGAACTTGCACAGGTTTGCGATTTCAACATCCGCTCTGACACCTGCTCATTTATTTACAGACAGCTAAGAGAGATCACCTCGTCGCACTAGAGCGCAAATACCAGCAACAATGGCAAGAAAAACGCATGTTTGAGATCGATGCTCCTTCAAAGGAGGAAATTGCAGGCCTCACCCATGCCGAGGTTTACCAACGGTACCCGAAGTGGTTCGGATGCTTCCCGTTTCCCTACATGAACGGACCCCTACATCTGGGTCATGCTTTCACCATCTCCAAGATCGAGTTCGCCACTGGCTATCAACGTCTCCTTGGTAAACGCGCCCTCTTTCCCCATGGTTTCCACCTCACGGGAATGCCCATCAGGGTTCGTATCACCTTGTCTGTCACCAGACTCACAATCTGATTCATTCTACAGGCCTCTGCTGACAAGCTCATACGCGAAATGGAACTTTTCGGTTCCGATTTCGAACGATACGAGCAGGTCATGGCTGAAAAGGCAAAAGAAGAGGAGGAAACTGCCATCACCGACGCCAAGAGCAATCCCACCGACAAAACGAAAGCCAAGAAGGGAAAATTGGTGGCAAAGTCTGCCGGTTACACATACCAATTCCAGATTCTAGAGAGTTTGGGCATACCCCGCAACGAAATCAAAAAGTTTACCGATCCCTTGCACTGGTTGTATTTTTTCCCGCCCATCGCAATAGTCAGTATATACAGTTCTTTCGTTGTTGATCTTGTTATGCTTACCACCCCAGTTGCGTTTATATGTAGGCGGACAATAATGCGTTTGGTTCTCGTATAGACTGGCGTCGCACTTTCATCACTACCAAGGCTAACCCTTACTACGATTCATTCATCCGCTGGCAGGCCAACAAGCTGTATAAGCTTGGAAAGATGAAGTTTGGCGAACGTTTGACCATTTACAGCCCCAAAGATGGCCAACCTTGTATGGACCACGACCGTCAGGATGGAGAAGGCATAGGCCCGCAGGAGTACACTGGCATCAAGATGGAAGTTGTCCAATGGGGTGAAAGCGCACTACCTGTCCTGGAGGCTGCGAAAGATAAGCTAGCAGGTCGGAAAGTTTACTTGGTCGCTGCGACACTCAGACCCGAGACCATGTATGGCCAGACGAATTGCTTCGTTGGACCGAGCATTACCTACGGCGTCTTCTCCGCCAATGATCAAGAAGCTTACCTTTGCACTCGTCGCGCTGCTCGTAACATGGCATTCCAGGGCGCTATCACACCCCGTGCAGAGCCCAACCTCCTGTTTGAAATCGAGGGCGAGGACATCATTGGTACGCTTATCAAGGCGCCTTTTGCCATTCATCCCGAGGTTTATGTCCTTCCCATGGAGAACGTTCTGCCTACCAAAGTACGTGTTTTTCCTTTGCATTTATCCTCCAGGTTGTCCTTAAATGGCTTCTCGATTAGGGTACCGGTGTCGTCACGTCTGTTCCATCCGACTCCCCTGACGATTACCAAACTTTGATGGACCTGCGCAAGAAAGCAGCATTTTATGGTATCAAGCCCGAATGGGCCGCTATCGACCCTGTCCCAGTTCTCAGCACACCAGCATATGGTGAAATGAGTGCCCCTGTGATAGTCAAAGAACTCAAAATCCAGTCTCAGAAAGATACCAAGCAACTTGCTGAGGCTAAGGAAATCGCGTACAAAGAAGGATTCTACAATGGCACGATGTCTGTGGGTGAATTCAAGGGTCAATCTGTCCAGGAGGCAAAACCGCGCGTTAGAGCTAGCATGATCAAAGACGGGCTCGCATTCGCGTATGCTGAGCCCGAAGGTTTCGTCTTGTCCCGCAGTGGCGACGAGTGTGTTGTAGCGCTGATGGATCAGTGGTTTTTGGATTACGGCGAAGAATCATGGAGGAAGGAAACTGAAAAGTTGGTATCCGAATCCCTCCTTTGCTTTGCAGGGTCTAACAGATTGTTTAGGTTGGTAGCCAGGATGGAGTTTTATTCCCAAGAGACTAGACATAATTTCGAGAAGACTCTTGGATGGTTGGGCCAGTGGGCATGTGCACGCACTTATGGATTGGGCTCCGATCTCCCATGGGACTCACAATACCTGATAGAATCTCTGAGCGATTCTACGATTTATATGAGCTACTATACCTTTGCCCACTTGCTGCATCGTACGTATATCTTCCCCTTTTTTGAGAATTGCTCACAAACGTCGCCAAACCTACAGCAAACACAATGGACGGCAGCAAACCAGGTCCGCTGGGAATCGCTCCAGAACAGCTGACCGACGAAATATGGGAATATTTACTCGCCGATGGTCCCTTCCCCTCTTCATCACCAATACCCAAAGAAAAGGTTGACGCGCTCAAGCACGAATATAATTACTTCTATCCATTCGATATTCGTTCATCCGCAAAGGACCTTGTACCTAACCATTTGACGATGGCTTTGTACAACCACGTCGCCGTCCTGCCCGAAGACAAATGGCCTCTCAGCATGCGCACAAATGGACACTTGATGCTGAACGGAGAGAAGATGTCTAAGAGCAAGGGCAATTTCTTGACGTTGCGCCAGTCTGTTGAGAAATTCGGTGCGGACGCGACGAGGTTGAGTTTGGCCGATGCTGGTGACGGGCTTGAGGATGCCAACTTTGATGAGAAGACTGCCAATGCGAACATTTTGCGGGTGCACACGTTAATTGCTTGGTGTGAGGTGAGTGGTGGAATCCATTTTTATGGATGTCGGCAAAGGCTGATGATGTCTTGCCTCGTAGGACATGGTCAAGGACAAGGAAAATTTACGCCACGGTCAACGGAACTACCACGATGATGTTTTCGAGACCGAGATCAATGATCTCATCAACATCACCCAAAGTCATTACGAAGCGTGAGCATTTGAAGCTTTTTCTATCAAATCAAAGCTAAATCCTAGTCTATCATAGTACAAACTACAAAGACGCTCTGAAATACGGCTTTTACGAGCTGCAGTCGGCACGTGATTGGTACCGTGAAGTCACCATGAACGCGGGTATGCATGAAGACCTCGTCCTGTACTGGATCCGCGTTGCTGCGTTGCTCGTTGCGCCTATCGCACCTCATTTTGCGGAGCACTTGTACCAGTCTGTCCTCGGCTTGCCCGGTTCTATTCAGAATGCACGGTGGCCGACACCCGAGAAACAAGTCGACCGCACGTTGGTCGAAGCGGCCTCCTACATGCGCGGTGTGACCAAGATGATGAGAGACGCCGAGGCAAGCTTACTCAAGATGCTAAGCAGGAACAAAGGCAAGGGACAGGGACCTATAACTTTCGATCCCAAGAAGCCAAAGAGCGTCCGGATCTACGTGGCGACTGAATTCCCTGAGTGGCAGAACGAATGTGTTGATATCGTGAAGCAGGCGTACGGTGCGAACGGGGATAAAGTGGATGATTCGAAAGTAAAGGACTTGCTGATTCAGAAGGGACTGATCAAAGACAAGAGGGCTATGCCGTTTATTCAGATGTTCAAGGTGGGTATCACTATCGTAGTTCAGGAGAAATATCCCTAATGTTACCTCGACTCAGAAACGAATGGCTCAATTCGGTGCAATAACCGCATTCAGGCGGACTTTGCCTTTCTCAGAAAGCCAAGTGTTGATTGAGATCACACCCTACCTGAAAAAGACTCTGGGACTGGTGGATGCTGAGATACTGTCAGTCCAAGAGGCGAGACAGAGGGAAAGCGAACCTGGCTTCACAAAGGCTATCATTGACACGTCAGAACCAGGAGGTCCTGCTATCGAGTACCGAAACGTGTAACATATAGATAGACAACGAGAAATAAAAACGCCGCCCTTGTAGAATAGAGCTAAATTCAAGCGTGGTTTCTTGACTAATTTTCTCGTCGAATCTATTTTTGGGCTGGTTGACTACAACAACACTCATTTCGGGACTAACATACTCTTACGGATGTAAGCTCAATTTTGCATTGCCTTGTCAATTTTCCAGAAAGCATCCCCGGGCCCCGTCACTGGAGCTTCCACGAGCTCAACCTACGCAGAATCATTGTTAGGCGCGCGATGTCATCTATGGGCAAGCGACTTACTACTTGGTCGTAATTGCTATCAAGCCAGACTTCATTCTCTTTGGGTTGAAAGATGCTAAGCCGTTGGTGCCTCTGGTTAGTGGACGAGCCGCAGGCCATAAATCACGATGATACTTGCATGTGGTATGGGTCCTCAGTAGCGAGATTGAACACCCATTTGTAGGGTTTGGTATGCCATTCAAGTTCGTTTCCAACCTAAGTCACAGTAAAGGAAAAAACAAACGTGAAGAGTGAATCCCAGGACCGGGTAAGTTAAAACTGACTTTGCTTATACCAATGAATAATCCGGCCTTGCCTGAAACCACGCTTTCGGTAGGTTCAGTGTCACTAACGGGCGGATCGATATCCACAACCTGCATTGAATGGATTGCGTTAATAAACACGAAAGCTATGTGAGCTGGCACCGCAAACCGTATGGAGAGGAAAACCTTTGTTGGACTTGGGAACAGTCTCGACTAGATCCCCGTCCTTCTCGTACCCAGTACTGACAATAAATCTGTCGGGATTCTGACTGTGGACGTGATAATTTTCACACAGGACAGGGAGTACACAGAAGAGCAGGCCTAAGGAGAGGTAGAGGAAAGAGCCACGCATAATTGAAGGGCAAGAGGGGAAGTAAAGGCTAAACTTCACTGGGCCCTGGGGCGCCACCGAGACAGACAACTACCCATTTACGCAGCATTTGCCTGTACGTACGTTACTACACGGCAGGCGAGGTCGAAACGGATTGTTGACTTGATGATACCAGGGATAGTACTAGCGCAGAGAAGGCCGATACCATTGCTAGGGCCGCAAGAGGCAGGTTTCACAGTTATATCCCCCGGTTTCATACCAGTCATGCATGCGTGATTCACGGTTGACGCGGAACGTCGGACAATGAGAATGCGAGAAGGCAGTAGCTTCTGCACTCATAGAGACTATTTCGTTCATTGCAAGCATAGATATAGTGCACGAAGGGCAACAAGGACCTTTGAGCTTGAGGGTAGTCTGGCTGGGAAATGCGGACAGCACTTCACACGGTTCGACAACTTTTGGCGGAAGATTCATGCTTATCCATACACTTGTTCTGAATATTCCGCAGCTCTGTCCCAAGGAGCAATCCTACCGTCTGGCTCGCGACGAGTCTACAACTATGCTCACAACAACCGCATTTACTTCAAAGGCACTGGTCAATTGCTCTCCTGTCTCGCTTTTTCCTTGCTCCAAGGATTGGGGTCATGAGGCTGCCAATACGCTCTGTGCCCGGCAGACGACAGACCATCCAGTTTCAGTCCTACCATTCTATTCATTACGCGTCTTTTCTCTCGCTACTAAGTACGTGTGTATAATGTCCATGTGCTACTACGCTACGACGAAATAATAGCGGATTCTGTCTAGGTTTTTCTCCGTGCTCGGCTCGAGTCTAATTTCTTCTCACTTCCAGTTCATTTTCTGATCTAGCATCCTTGTATTAGACTCAGTTACATGCTTAGAGACAAATACAACCTTGAAGTTTTGCCTCTGGCCCACTACTCTCTGCCGTTCATACGACTGGCCCTCAACGCCGATCGTTTCTGGTATTCTGGTTCAATGACTAAATTTTTCGACTTATCTAACCTTGCATTGGGGTAGGTAATAATAAGTAAGCCGCTGACAGATTGCCAATGGTGCGGCTCTCATGTTAACTCGGTTCCACATTATTGCGGCGCGCTCCGTCCAGATTCTCCCAGAAATACTGCGCTGGCTAACCCCTCTTGAGATGATGGCGCAGTCTTTCGACAGGAGTGTCGACCCGAGTTTCGAGTTTGTCTACAAAAATGCGACTTGCAGAGAGACATCCTTTGGATGCCGTTCCGGTGACCTATCGAAGAAGATTCGTAAGAGCGATATACGGATCGCATACAAAACACCACCTTCACTGCATTGGTTACTTTTTTCAGCGCAGTATTATCTGAGCGAAAACGGAAACCAAATCCAGGCGCTGGATGACGGCGATGCGTTGATTCTTGCGGCTCTGTATAGTTCAAGGTTTTGACCCGTGTTGTCACTGGAAAACGTGGCACGAGACTGAGACAATGAAGCGTACATCATCGGTGCATCGAATAGCTAAGCAGCCATAAGTTGACTGAGATGAGTCGTGGGACATGTCACGGTCTGGTGAAGCCAGATGCTGGTGGCGACAGATGTCTTTAACTCTTCTGGGGTCGGGTGGGGAATACGTCCTACTACGCATGGACTGCAGATTTGGGGAGAAGCGATATGGTTTGGCGGAAGATCCCGTATCGTGGAAAATGTGACCAATATTGACAACTGGCGTGACAAGTAGGTCATCTGCGCTTCTTGATCCACCACCACCACTCAATATGAACATCGATTTCAAGGATAGTACTTTGAATGAAGTCCATGGTGACTATGTATGTGTCATGTTTATCACTCATAACACCGAAAACTGATATGACTTAGACACAGAATCAGAATGTCATAAATAGTGTGTCACAATTAGCAATTCATGATTAAACTTTTTATCTCAAATGCTATATCTAGTAAATACAGAAGAGCTTCTTGGTTTGTTGTCTTAACCAAATCTCTACAATGATTTTTCATACCTGAAACTCTTGTGCTGGCAGCAAAATTCAAAAAGTGGTTGACTGCCCCAGATCCATCAATTAATCATAACACTGCCAGAAAGAGGTACCATCAAGACACTGGTCAGTGGATACTTGGGGATGAAAGATATGTTTCTTGGAAGGAGCAGCCCAATTCTCTCATCTGGATCAATGGCATATGTGAGTGAGATGCACAGGTCTGATGGCTAGCCATTGACTGAAAGATTGATAGCTGGTTGTGGCAAGACAATCATCTGGTGAGAATCCTTCTTGCTTTTTTTGCCAGCCACCTGAGAAAAATTAGTTCCACCATCATTGAGAATATCAAAACCATTATCCAGAATCAACCTGGGTCTGGGGGTTTGGCCTATTTCTATTTTGACATCAATGACAAAGCAAAGCAGACTTCTGAAAGTCTTCTTTCATCTCTAGTATTAAGTTTCACAGCAAGATCAAAAAAATATCTCTTCATGGAACAGCTTTATGAACAACATGATCAATTACACAAGCCAACAGAGGATGAACTCCTTCATCTTCTTATGAAGCTCCTCTGTTGTTTCAAGGAAGTTTACATGGTTATTGATGCTCTGGATGAATGTGATGATTATTACCAGCTATTTGATCAAGTGATCAGAGTTATTCATAAGTGGCAATTGCCACAACTTCACCTTTTAGTGAGCAGCAGGAGAGAGCAGGACATTGTTGCCACTATGGGAGAATACACCCCAGCTGAAATATCCCTGTCTGCAGGGTTAGTTCAGGGTGACATCATATCATACATCAATTCAGTTGTTGGAAAAGATCATAGGTTGAAGAAATGGGGTAATAAAGTACAACAAGATGTGAAGAATACACTCATTGGTGGTGCAAATGGAATGTATGTATCATGCTGTCATTATTATGAGCAGTTAAAGTAATTGAGTAGGTTTCGCTGGGTTGCATGCCAAATTGGAGAGCTGAGACACTGTCGCAGCCCAAAGGTGCTGATGGACACATTAAAATGCCTTCCAAAGGATCTTGAAACTATATATGATCAAATACTTCAGAGGATTGATGAAAGAGAGATGCCATTTGCACAAATTATTTTACAGTGGTTAGTGTTAGGCATGAGGCCTTTAACACCAGAGCAACTAGCCACTGCTGTGACATTTGATCCATCCAGTGGTAACTTTGATCCCAGCTTAAGATTGGCATGCCCTGCTGAGGTATTAGAAATGTGCTCAAGTCTTGTAATAAAGACAGCTTCTGACACAGTTCAGTTAGCTCATGCATCTGTGCTGGAGTACTTTGTTCAGAAACCAAACAAGATTGGGTTGTCTGATTTAGATTCAGGCCATACTTCTATTGCTCACTGCTGTTTGATGTATCTTATGCAAGATGGATGGCATGTTAATCAGAGAAAGTTTCCACTGCTGCTGTATTCAGTTAATCTTTGGCCAAATCATTACCGGCTAAGCAACAAGAATACAGCATTACAAGACATTGTAACAAAACTTTTCCAAGATAAAAATGGTACTTTTCTCAAATGGAGTAAAATTTATCATGACAGTTGGAAAATAAGAAACTATTATGCTCATGCATCACCACTTTATTATGCTGCACTACTTGGATTGGAAGATATTGTGGAGAACTTGAGTATAAATGATAGAGAGTTTCCAGTATATGCAAGGATTCTACATGTTGCAGTAATAGGTGGACATATTGAAATTGTTCAAATGCTTTTGGATAAAGGAGCAGATGTGAATGAATGGGGTGGACAATATGGCAATGCATTACATGCTGCATCGTTTTGTGGTTATGCTAAAATTGCCAAGCTTCTGTTGGACAATGGAGCAGATATAAATGCAATGGATGGTGAACATGGCAATGCATTACAAACTGCATCATCTTATGGTCATGCTGAAATTGTCAAGTTTCTGTTGAATGATGGAGCAGATGTGAATGCACAGGGTGGAGTTTATGGTAATGCATTACATGCTGCATTAGAAAAGGGTTTCATAGAAATTGTCAAGCTTCTGTTGGACAATGGAGCAGATATAAATGCAATGAATGGTGAATATGGCAATGCATTGCAAGCTGCATCAGTGAAGGGTAATGCTGAAATTGTCAAGCTTCTGTTGGACAATGGAGCAGATATAAATGCAATGAATGGTGAATATGGCAATGCATTGCAAGCTGCATCAGTGAAGGGTAATGCTGAAATTGTCAAGCTTCTGTTGGACAATGGAGCAGATATAAATGCAATGAATGGTGAATATGGCAATGCATTGCAAGCTGCATCAGTGAAGGGCAATGCTGAAATTGTCAAGCTTCTCTTGGATAATGGAGCAAATGTGAATGTTCAGGGTGGAGTTTATGGCAATGCACTGCATGCTGCATTAGAAAATGGTTATGTAGAAATTGTCAAGCTTCTGTTGGACAATGGAGCAGATATAAATTCAATGAATGGTGAATATGACAATGCATTGCAAGCTGCATCAGTAAAGGGCAATGCTGAAATTGTCGAGCTTCTGTTGGATAATGGAGCAAATGTGAATGTTCAGGGTGGAGTTTATGGCAATGCATTGCAAGCTGCATCAGTAAAGGGCAATGCTGAAATTGTCAAGCTTCTGTTGGATAATGGAGCAAATGTGAATGTTCAGGGTGGAGTTTATGGCAATGCAATGCATGCTGCATCAGAAAAGGGTTATGTAGAAATTGTCAAGCTTCTGTTGTACAATGGAGCAGATATAAATTCAATGAATGGTAAATATGGCAATGCATTGCAAGCTGCATCAGAAAAAGGTCATGCAGAAATTATCAGACTTCTTCTGGACAATGGAGCAGATGTCAATGCTCAGGGTGGTAAATATGGTACTGCATTGCAAGCTGCATCAGAGAGGGGCAATGCAGAAATTTTCCATCTTCTTCTGGACAAAGGAGCAGATGTGAATGCTCAGGGTGGTATATATGGTACTGCATTGCAAGCTGCATCAGAGAGGGGCAATACAGAAATTTTCCATCTTCTTCTGGCCAAAGGAGCAGATGTCAATGCTCAGGGTGGCCAATATGGTAATGCATTGCAAGCTGCATCAGTGAATGGCAATGCAGAAATCGTCAGACTTCTTCTGGACAAAGGAGCAGATGTGAATGCTCAGGGTGGTATATATGGTAATGCATTGCAAGCTGCATTAGAGAGGGGCAACATGGAAATTTTCAGACTTCTTCTGGACAAAGGAGCAGATGTGAATGCTCAGGGTGGTAAATATGGTAATGCATTGCTGGTTGCATCAATAAAGGGTGATGCAGGCATTGTCAGTCTTCTTCTGGATAAAGGAGCAGATGTGAATGGTCAAGGTGGTCTATGGGGTAATGCATTGCAAGCCGCATCAATGTGGGGTCATGCTGAAATTGTCAGCCTTTTGTTGGACAAGGGGGCAGATGTGAATGCCAGTGTACTGCAGGTTGCAATGCTGTCACAGTATCCCGAAATTGTAAGGCAGCTCCTGTTGAGCAGGGGAGCAAATCCATCAGTATGATAATACATTGTATGTATGCTTCATATTAATTGGTTATGCTGAAATTCAAATACTCCTCTTAAAGGAGGCTGACAAGTTGTAGTTGTTCCTGGATAGGCACCAGTAGATATGCTTATGCTTACATGAAATTGTACTATGTATTACATTTATATGATATGCAACATGATTTACAATTGGCCACTTCCTTTCCATAGTTGAGAATGCAATGCAATGGCTCAAATGAGGACACACCTAATCAGCTTTAAACATACACAACAAGTTGGATGTTAATTTATACATACTTTAATATAAGCTACATTGTGTATGTAGCACTTATATACATGATCATTATCCCTATGGATACAAGCACTAATTACACAACTAGGGAGCAAGCAGGTATGGATGGATTGGTGCTTGTAAGCTGTATACTTATTATACCAAAAAGGGAAATGTAGGGAAAGGTGGCACACATGTCAACAGGGCAGCAACAAGATCGGAAAGAGAGAAAAAATCGAGTCACGTTCAATATCTGTGTCCTTTTTAACTAAAAAGAATAAAATCATCATCGCATAGGACAGTTCGCTCCATCGCCTGCCAGGCACTCTTCCGCGATGCACACGGATCAAATCAATACCGATCCGCGACAAGCGGGTACCCCATCGCCGCAAACTTTTGATAATACTGCTGCCCGTTCACGCCGCCCACAAGACTCGGAGGCGCATGATACGCACTCCCATCATCATCATACCCGCCCAGACCAGCATGTGCACCAGGGGTCAATAGCAGATCTTTCACTTCCCAAACGGTTGCTTTGGAGTCGCGGAAAACTCCAAATCCTCTTTCTGTTCATGCCAGTCAGCAAAGAAAGAAAAAGGGGGGCAACATAGGGAAGCATAGGGACAGGAGACTTACAGTGATATAGTCCCAATACTTGTATACTATCATCATGCTCAAGAGGATACAGCGTGAAGAAGAATAGGCCATCGATGTAGTGTTTGATCACGTTGCATCCGAACGCAAACAACAGGGCCTGACCAATGGCGTAGAACGCGGTACAGAATACAATGTCACCCAGCGGCCAACGGTCTTCCAATGTCCGGAAGACAAGGATGAGCTGTGAAATGATATAAATGACCACACAGACAATTTGCAAGTGGCCATAGAATATAGCTTTAAACGTGACGATGAAGAACGAGACGCCAAAGACGGAGATGCGGAGGAACTAGAGACGGGGATTAGATACACGTGGTTCGGAGAGACGGATGCGGAAGTGCGGAATACGCACCCAGAGGGACAGTGGGGTACCGTCTTCAGCGAATTGGAACCCGACGAATCCGTTGATGAGTAAACATGCATGCACAGTGGCTACCAAACCGGTATACACAGCCGCAAACCACTGCAGTGACACCGATCGACTGGATGGCTGGTATTAGCAGTGGGTGTGATACCGGAATCCAAAAACATGGCGAGAAGTTCAATGGCCATGTATGTCCAGAAAAACAATACAATGTCTTTCCGTCCTGTGGTGTGGGACATCATGTATCAGCTCGATCATGCGTCTTGGATGAGATACAAGCAAAGGGATGGGAGGCTGACCTAGCGACTATATGCACGAAGCATGCTGCTAGAGAGCTTAGCAGTCGGTACCGTAACATCTCCGTGACGAAAAAAAAAGGAAAAAAGCGAATGAGGGGCCAAGTCGCAGAACACCACGACATTCGAAACCAGACCAAACCCTCTCCTGTCATATAACAAACAAAACAATCTCGCCCTTTCCATCCTTCTTCCACCACACCGCAGAAGCCCCGAAAGACGAGGACATTCACAGGATTGAAAAATCAAGGTTCCGCCGACGTCCACATTCCTGGCTCGATACCTTGGTCAGATCCGAGGAGTGGACAAATGACCAACGCCGCCGTCTGGCAAAACGATATTCCCATTTCTGCTGCCCTTGCTAAAATGTTTACGTGGGTAAAGACGAGCGTTGTCCAACCTGCGACTCTGGCTGCAGTGATTGGATCAGATGCAGGGACGACGACCACGACAGCGACAGAACAGGGATGTGTGCAGATATAGGTTCAGAAAAGGGCGGTGGAGGAGGAGGAACAACAACAATGCCAACAACGGGTATAGAAACGGAGACAGAACCCGCGGGTATGGCGACGCCAGCGCAGAAACAGACGTTGGTGACACCAATCGGACAAAAGTCCAGTTAAAAGCCGAGGTAAATGCAGAGATGGAAGTAGAGGAAGGTACGGAGACGATGACGCAGTTATGGGGGTACGTGCAAGTCCAATCAAGATGGGAAGGGTGAGTGTGTTAGCTTCTCTCGCTTTTATGTAAGTGAAGGAAAAAAGCGTACTGATACTGATTTTATCTTTGTTCGGTTTCTTGCTCTGCGTTGGACAGGTTTACCCTCCGCCAAGTGGCGTATGATATGGTGAGGCGGATACGCGTGGTGAAGTATGCGGCGGCGAGTTATCGGTGTGGAGGTATAAGTGGCAAAAGTGGTAGAGGCGAGCAAGGAATGGAGGAATTGAAGACAGAGACGATGCAGGATGACTCCTTTTGCGAGAGAAGGCCATCGTATAGTGCGCTCCGATAGTTGGCAGTGGTTTCATAGGCTCAACTAATCGAGCGGGAGGCTTGCCTTGTTTCTCGAGACTAGCTTGAGGGCGACGCGAGTGACAGGACGTTCGTAGCAGTAACGTACTTGCAGGAACGAACGGTTGTTCCCTCAGACACGTGACCAATCAATAGCGCGTCACCGCCGCCAGAACGGCGACGTGGTTTTCGTACACTTTAAAGATGGTTTGCACACCTGGTATGTGGTAGTACATATATCTATCCACTCGTGCTCCACCGACGCAGTTTTACTAGCTACAGGTTGCATACCGCTGGCGACCTTGGGGATACGATGCCTCGCGGTGCCGGTGGTATCCTAGGATTCTTTCGAATGCGGAAGATTGGATGGCGGACGCGACCCAAAGTAGGTACTATCAAGTCTACATGGATCGGAGGATCAGAAACATGTGTCGTGGGGATGGAGAGACAATACTGGTTTGGTTGAACCATGTATGTCCAAATTTCATGGCTTGGAGGACAACGTGCCCCTCGCCGAGTGGGCTCATATCCATTGTATTCGAAAACAGCCCAGCCGATGTCACTGTTGGCAGAAATGATCTTGCACAGGCATTCATAAAAGAGTTCCCAGTTGATGCGACCATAGTGCCAGAAGCGTTAGAAGGCCTGATCCAATACTTCTTGAATTTAGAACATATTGGACAAGGTGTTGCCGTCGGAATCGCTGTGGAAGCTCCGCACGCATGTGAAGGGGATCCTCGTAGAGCGAACAAGCGTCGGGAAAAGTGGACGATGGCACAATGGCAACCCTACTTTAGAGTTTCTCGTGAGTATTGGCCAGGTCAGGCAAGGTTACACGTCGGCTTGTATCTCTAGGACCGAGCGCTCAGTCGTTCAAGACAGATGCTGGCCCGAGTACGTTTGCATGTGATGTTGATGTAAGTCTTGACCAGCAGACAATGCTTAGTGACGGAGTGACAATGAATGTATCCTAATCTAACGTACAACAAATGAATACAAGCCAAGATGAGAACAGTACAATATAGAGAGATTAATATCACTGCATGCCTTTGCTCGCAAGGCGTACGCCTTCCTGAATAGCAACGGCCTACAGATAAAATTTGCTCAGCCAGGCCATCCAACAGCATACCAGGATGAACATACCTCTTCCACCCAGGGTAAACGGAAAAATTCGCTCCGTCTTAGGTCTTCTTGTCTCACTGTCATTCCTTCAGTAGGACCACTTCCCAGGACGGTCTCTAGATCACGCGACTGTGATTCTAGCCAGGTCTGTATGAATTTCGCTGGGTCTCTTGAAAACGACTCCAAAAACGTTCGTTTTATATATGAGTTGTGTAATGATTGCGCGAGAAGGGAGATCTGCGCAAAGTTAGCAAGGTCGTATTAAATAATGTCCCCAAAACGCACCTCTTCATCGAGCTTGGTGAGACTCTCTACATTTTCTTTGCTTGGGTTCACCACCACTGCCATTTTGTTTTTCAACGTTGTATCTTCCATTTTGATTTCAGCATCCCATGCTGATGGCCGCTCAGGCGGAGGAACAGTTGGATTAAGGGTATAGTGCAACACTATAGGCTCTGGTGCCGACAGAAAGCGATTAACAATTTCTGGCAAATTTTGGAAGTACACGCTCTCGGCGCCGAAAATCTGCGACAAGCGAACATTGTAACACCAGCCAGCGCGAAAAGGGTGACTTACAGGTAGAAGCTTTTCATCC
The DNA here is from genome assembly GCA_015039365.1 of Amanita rubescens. NCBI lineage: Eukaryota > Fungi > Basidiomycota > Agaricomycetes > Agaricales > Amanitaceae > Amanita > Amanita rubescens. The sequence goes on from WION01000286.1 coordinate 35,228, forward strand.
GCTTTTATCACCCTCCTGTCTGCTTTCTCTTGAAGACTGTGCAATTTAATATAGTTCCAGAGTGCTTGAACCACACCAACGCGACTTTCTTCCTTAATACCGAGGACGCTCGCTGATCTAGCTGTAGTCAAACGCTCTGAACGCTCTGAAATAGCTCACCTAGTTCGGGAAGTAGTTTGTATTGCTCGGGGAAATGCTCCAAGTACATGATCACGCGGATTCTCGTTGGCGAATCTCCTGTCCGCCTAACCGTGAAACCATCGAGGACAGGATTGTGAGAACCGGGGGCACGGGGCCACTGTTGGTCAGGTAAGAATACTTATTTTCGGTTTGGTCGTGGTCCAAACCTCGACGACATTCCCGTCAGGGTATAAGTTGGTATCCCGGTCCAACTCGATTACGATTCGCTTAATCATGGTTGAAAACTTGCGCAGGGGCGCCTTGTCTCGACTTCGCTGGCTAGGCAGCTGAAACGTGGTCAGATCAGTTCTTCCCTACTATTTCAGGGAACTTACTTCCAGTAATCTCCCTTCAACTTTGAATGACCACGCAGGGATACCCTCACCCGTCTCAAAGTTTGCCTGTGGGGCGACGTCTGACCCAGACTGCCACAACTGGCCGGAAACAGTGTGACTAAGGAATATACGAAGCGTTCGTGTCGTCTGCAATACACAATCAGAGAACAGCAGGGATACACGTCTTTCAATGCCTCACAGTAGGAGTTCTTGACAGTGCATCCTGAACTTCAACCTTCTTCCTCATCATATTCCAATCAAGCTTTCGTTCCATCTCAAGTAAATCTTGGTACATTTTCGAGTCTTGTCCAAAGTCCGGGTTTTGTAATATAGCAGCTGGAACGGATTTATCCGTAATTTTGCGTTTCCTGAATGCGTCGTTTGAATGTTTACCTATCTCAATAGACGTATATACTCACTTTATTGACTTGGACACGTCCATGGCGGTATGACGAAATCGGAAATTGGGATGCAGAAACAAGCAACGGATTGTTGTGTGACATCGTGGGAACTCTACGGGAACCGCCATAGGGACCATGCTAATCACTCCTTCCTTATTCTATTCTTTAAATTAGTTATTATATATCACATCGACTAGAAATTGAGTCAGCTCCAACACTCTTCTATTAGCCTTCCCTCTTGAATCATTTTTTCAACATATTTCACTGCATCTTCTGCCGAATATTCGCCAAACCGCTGCATTGCATCTTGTATCGCACCCTTCACGGCTGCTGGCATCTTATTTGATGAACTTGCGACAGTTCCAACTTAGCGTTTTTATGTCTTAAGAAACGAAAACTTACCCTGATATGTACACCCAAGCCCCTGCTTGACCAACTAACCTCCAGATATCTTCTGCATCCTGCTGAATTAAATCTTGCACGTATACTCTTTTTACACCCTCTGGACCATCCCTTGAAAAAGCTGTACGATACGTCATCTTCTGAGAATTCGCATAGGTCGTCCACTCGGAACCATAGTGTTGGTCTTTTTTTGACGAACGACATCCAAAGTACAAAAAATTTGCTGCGGATAATTGAGAATATCAACAAGCAGAATAAGAGGAAGAACATACAAGATGACCCTTCATATACCCGCTCCTCGATGAGGGATCGCATTGGAGCCACACCGGTACCAGGCCCAACACATATTACAGGTATATCTTTCTGAGGAGGTAATCTGAAAAAACCCTTCTGTAAGCCCACTAGGAGCCGATCACCTACAAACGATTATTGGACGACAAAGTGAAGAGACTTGTCACGAACCCTGGTTTAACCCAGATATGTAGGACGTACATACACCCCGTCGAGGTATCTTTAGTTTCGTCCGGTATTTTACTATGGCGATACACAGATGTATCTGACGTGGGTGTTTCTGATGCCGTGTTTGTAAGTCGAGATAGTAATCTCTTCGCAACCACGTACTTTAGCAGAACTTGCGATCGAAAATTGGCGGGGCCTCAGCGGAGGAAATACGTCAAAAATATAGTCTATAGGAATAACAACGTGGTGGAATTCAAAGAGAATCTCTTTTATCGTTCTTTTCACCCGAAAACAGTATTCATATAATTCATCCTTCGCGAAATAATTAGCGTACGCCCCAAATCTTGGCTCGGATGACACTTACAGCCCCTTCTTTGGATAAAAATTCCTCCAATTTTTCTGTCTCTAATTCATCTGTTGAAAAATATCGAAGATATTGAAAGAACGTCCGTCTTGGGACGGCATTAAAGTCAAGGTACCGAGTGAACAGTTCCCGTATAGTGACTGTTCGGGGAAGATTCAGAGGGAGTGTTTGATCTGTACCAAGGTTCAGTACGCTGCCCCGAATAGTCTTCCTTCACTTTCCGGTCATAGTGTGTTGGATTTCGTAACGATCGTCTGCACGTTCGCCCCACGGGAAGAGTTTTAAAAAGACATCCACTTCCTCTGGATCAGCTATTGGATGCACGACAGCGACATCGCCAGGAAAGTATCTGGCAGTTAGGTTAGTTCGCGTTCGATAAGTCTTGATACAGGCGAGGCTCAACTGGATGTCTTCGTCGAATCCCAATTCGAGGTGTCTTACATCTTGATACCAATCACTTGCCGTTATCCGTTCATTGCATTTGACTTTTGCCTGATGATACGTTTGGTCATGAAGCAGGGGATCTGCGCCGTTGATTACGGCATCTGACCGGACCAGAGTAACTCGTGAAGGAGGAATAGACGATGTGGAATGTGTCGGAGTGCCTGGAGGTAGTGGAAATTGATTCGATAATGCATCAAGAAGTGTGTCCATCCATGGCACAAGTGCGCCATCTAAACTGGGTTGAAATGAGTCAGCGCCAGGTGAAGAGAAGCTTTGACCTACCCCAGTTGGTGCTGGTCATCCCCTTCCCCTTTTTCGCACAACTCGATTGCTCCCAATGTCACCAACCGTCGACATAGCTTCTTCGCAGGCCAGCAAAACTTTTCATAAGCGGTGTCACCGAGACCGAAGATGGTGAAAGTTAAGTCTTCAAAGAGGTCGCCTGGAAGGTCCGACCTCAGCAGCATGTGCCAGAACGGCGTCATCGACCGCGGTTCTTGTCCAGAACCTGTTGTGGACACGACGAATATGACAAGTTCCTCTGTGACCAAGTCGGCCTGTATTAAGGCATTCAGCACGACCGTTTGCAGTCTTCCGACTGACGTACCAAGGGATATGAGTCGATGTTCATGACTCGAGCACGGAACCATACTCTCCTGCAATGTCGTGCAATGGTGTCTGCAGCATCTTGCGCATTTCCAGACTCGGTAGCGTACAGGATGAGCAGGGGTCGAGGATCCATCTTTATCTGATAAGGAATCGTGGGAAACAAGGTGACGAGTTTGGACGACGTGGTAGTTCGACTCGGTTTCGGAACACGCCAGAACACGCCTGAATGACCAGCTCATCAGACCAGAAAAGCGCGGAAACCCATCGTCATGACCGCCTCTTGCAGTGGGCGACCTTGGGAAGCTTGATGGTCATTGGAGGCTGTGTGGTCGTTTGTGGAAGAATATTTTATACCCAATTTCTAAAGCGCATACCCAATGGCGATCATGTTACACCAGCTATTTTTGTTAAAAGACGCTGGATCAAAGGCGTAGTGACGTCGTGAGTTGCTTAATATCGTTAACTCGCAGCTGATGTTATTAATGATCAATGGCGCAGCGTAGGAGACGCGGACGGCTTCAGGCTCTATCACACGCCATGTCTGAGATTCGGTAAAGTGCCTACTGCATTGAAAGGTGCATGATTCTCCGTAGATCGTCGCCACAGCTCCTTGTAACATTCCTCCAATAACAGACCTCAAAGATCGGACAATAAGCATCCGTATAGCAGGTGTTGACGCGCCGGAGGTGGGCCCTCCGTCTAACCTTCACCATCTTCATGGACCAAGAAATTGTAGGGCGCGCATTTCGGTCGAGAAGCGCAACCATTTTCGGCCGAAAGCCATGCCTGGCTGAAAGAAAAGATATTGCGGAAGAAAGTATCATGTCAACCGTTACACAGAGATCAATACTCTCGGATCGTGCGTGAGGATAACAGCATTTCACTATTCGTAGAGACCCTCATACATAGGTGGCGTAGGTTGCCAACGTTAAACACCGGCATGTGATATTCTCGAAGAACTTGGCACTTGAAATGCTTAAAGCCGGCTGGGCGACAACATATGAGCAGGTAAATAGGGGTCTATCGACTGTCAATATGCTCATATTCGTTTCAGTCCGCAGCGCAGTATGGGAAAGAGGGCAAGGCGGCGTATGTTGCCGCGGAGAAAAGAGCAAAGTATAGGCAAGCTTCGTTGGTACCCCGAACTGTGCTGACTAAAGAATGATAGGGCCAAGCGACGCGGCATGTGGAAGCACGGGACAACTATAGAAACACCTGCAGAGTACAAGCGAAGGCACGCCCAACCAGCACATAAATCGCAAGATGAGCCCTCTACTCGATTGCCCCGCCGCTCTCGTGACAAAGGGGACCAAACGTAAACCTGATACCAGCTGTCAATGGGGCACTACGAGATAACGTTTAACGATGTATCATCAGTAACACGATAGATTCTGGCAGGGAACTTGGAGTGCCGATTCTCAACGGTAATACTTGCTATTCGGATGAACGTTCTCTTCACGATTGGAAGATGATTGACAGATAGCATATTTTCTCGCGTTTAATGCATGCTTGCGGCGACCAGTTCCTGCCAGAGGATCTCGACCTTAATTCAGGCTAATAGCTGAAGCGGATTTTGTTCTTGTAGTCAAGTACAAAAGTATCAGTGACCTGAGGCCCGTTCTTGAATCTCAATCGGCTTCGTATCATCAGAGTTTGCATAACGCCAACTTCACCAGGTCCTTTTGAACAGACATGACTCGCTGGATTTAAGACTTTTGTAATAATTTGACCATGTACTAGTTCTAGCATCAGACAAGGCCAACTGCGCACTTTCCGTAGGATTTTGGAACCATCAGCAAGTACGGATGTAGATGCTATTCTGATTCACGGGCGACGAGCAGTCACAAGTAGAATATTTCTAATCCATGCGTCTTCGAGTAATGAGTTGAGGTTTACAATGGCGCTGGCGAACTTTGCCAGGCAGCGGAAGGGCAGAATGAGGCCAGCCCAGGGCCCCAGCGAACCTGTTCACTTGACCGGGGAACTTCGCCGAGCCTGGCGTAAGTTTAGACCTTGTATAAGTGCTAGAAATCTGATCAAGTCATACTGTTCTATTTTTGTCTTGGCTTCTGTTACTCATGATCTACCAACTTTACCCTGTCTGCCACTACGTGTATTCGAAACATACAAACAGCCTCCCTGCAGCCGCTAGGCTGTTGCCACCTGAATGACTGAATTATTGAAACGAATAACTGAATTGTTCCGGGTTTGTGTAACTCTGTGATAAAATGCCCGTAAGTGACGCGAAACCAAGTAGTCCGAGGCCATGGCGACTTCGAAGGCCGTTTAGATGCGCAGTGGACTACTTTTGAACTGAATAACGACAGGCACTGTACCTGAACAGTGCGAACCATAGCCCTGGCAGCCAGCGGCATCGATCTATGTGCGCTCCTTGACATCGAATCAACCTGGAATCAGTCATATTCCTTACGTTTGCGACCTTACCGGGGGCACTAACGCGCAGGTGATATGCTATATAACAGGCCAGTGGTCTGGCACTGGGCCAGTACAGTTCAGCCTCTCCCTCATCTTGTCCTGTAATCATGCGCACTTCTTTCTACTGCCTCTTCTCGCTACTCTGTGCAGTCCCTGTCTTGTGTGAAAAGTACCACATCCACAGTGACATCCCCGGTTGTTTTATCTTCAGCGACGGGACAGAGAAGCCTGGGGACTTGGTCAAGACTGTTCCCAAGGTCAAAAAAGGTTTTCCACCCTACACGGTTTGCGGTATTAGTTTATATCTTGAAATGTCGGCTAACGCATGGCACTCGATGCAGGTTGTGAATATCGATCCGCCCATCTGTCCCACTGAACCTAGCAAAGGCGTGATTTCATGCCTTGGCGGGGGGTTGTTCATAGGTTTAAACGAAGTCAGTTTCCTGCCTCTTTCGTCCTGTGATATCAGTCTTTACGCGTTTATTTCTTTTGTTTAGGACTGCAACAAACTCGAATGGAAGACTGAGCCCTACAACTGGACCATCAATCCCGGTTTGCACCCGTTCCATATGTAAGTAACGTTGGCGATCGATGGCATGGTTTCGCTCGCTGACGAAGTGCGCTCATGGCTCAGCATCACTGTCCCTGAGGAGGGCAAAATCTGGTTTGATAATGTCTATGACAAAGGCGTAGTAAGTTGACAACTTTTAGATCATTTACTTTGTACCTACCAAGTTACAGGTTGAGGTTGTGAAGGATCCGGGCCCAGAGGGCGCTTGCTGGAAAATTGACAAAGCCTGAAAAAATATAGCCACGAAGCTTTTATGAATGTGTTACGTTTGCTACTCAATAAATTCTGACTTTTTGAGGATCCGGGTAAATCAAGTCCAAAAACAGTATATGAGTTTAGAGCTTACGGGTACGGTCCGTCCGAAATTTCACAGGGGGTAGTCAACCCCGAAAGAGAAACTTATAAAAGCTTATTTCAGAAGTACAGCCAGTATAGCCGTTTAAATACTACGCAACGCCTATCAATTAGTCGTAGCAGTAGTGAAAGGAGTGGTGGCGAAGCCAATACGCTGGTTGGTGGTGTCAAAGACGCTATAGAACCTCTCCAAGAAAGTGTAACCGTCAATGAAGTCAAGCCCACTACCGCTTGGAGAGCCAATGTCTTGGACGACGAGATAAATCGAACCCGCCGTCCCGCCGATAGCGGAATTCAGGGCCCGAGGCCAGATTTGCCCGTTCGGGGTCAGACCATAGCCCACCTAAATATATGCTTCAGCATTAGATTACTTGGGAGGTTAATGGGGCATACACCGTGGATGTTGAAGGTCAATGTCTTTAGGTTTGAATATTGAGTGGAAGTAATTTTCAGCAAACCAGTATTAGGATCAAAGACGCCGCCGGTCAAAGACTGATAGGAGTTGTAGGCGTCGGTAGCGATCAAAATTAAGGTTGTGCCTGTTGCGGTTATCTCAACGACATGAGCCCATTGTATCGCAAGTCGGCTTACCAGTGTCAACAATTCCAGCGGTGGTCGACAAGATGGTGGTGGTTCCGTATACAATGGATTCGTCGATACCCCAGTATTGGTTTGCTGGGAACGTAGTCGTGAGAGGCCTGGAGATTCCCAATTGATGAAATGTTTGTACAGCGAAAGATGACCCTTACGCGTAATTAATAGTGCCTGTGTACTTCGTGGAGTCAACGCCGCCTATGTTTACCGAGGCCGGTCAGCTTGGCTCTCAAATGTCTGGGTCAGAAACAAACCCCATGTCAGCTCTCCATTCGTATTTGGGCTAGTTGAGGTGGGCTCGAACGAAACGGCAACCAAATCAGTAGGAATTAATAAATCTGCGTCAAGGTTGTCCGTAACGGTGGGGATTGCAGATGAGGAATCCGGGGACAAGGTTCCTGAGTTAATGATAAGAAAACGGAGTAAGCCACGTGCTGCTCCCATACCTATGGTAAGATCGACGGGGCCGATTCTGATTAAATTGCAGTTAGAAAAATAAAACCGTATGCAACGTCTTGAAGTCATACCCCAAGATTCCATCGTAAGGAAAGAAGCCACTTGACTATAGAATTTATTATTATTACTGAATCGGCCTATTCATTGGTTTCGCACTTACCGTTGTTGCAACTCCAATAGATTGTTGAGGAATTACCAAACTTCCGAGAGTCACCTGGTCAATCCATTCATTTCCTGAGGAAAAGTCAAATCGACTAAGATTTGAACCTACTCGATGCACCTACCTGAGAACGAACCGGAGCCGTAGCTGACAGACTAGAATATTTTTATTTCTTCGCGTAAATTGCAATTCTTGTAACTGCTTACCACGGTGTCGCCAGTCTCATGGCTGGTGGACGTCGCATGGTATGCCTTATTGGCACCGACCCACGTGTTAGAACTAATTCGCTGTTCATTAGCCGCAAAACGTTTATTTCCACGCACTGCCTACCTTCCTGTGTCGACGATAAGTGTATCTGGCCACTGACCTCAGCATTTGCCCGGCACTGTATCATCCATCGAGAATAACTCACAGGAAGTGACGGGGCTTCCAACACCGACAGACGCGGTGTAGATAACAGCTTGATTGGTGACAGGTTCGTTTACAACAGATGCGAAACTTTCTCCTGCTACGCGAGCCTTCATATGACGAGCTCTAGCCTGGTCATGTTGTAAAACATGCGCGACCCCGGTCGTGTTAAGGTGCCTGGCAATGGACAACTTGACTGGCGCTTTATGAACAGCAGCACCGTTCGCTGCAATGGTCAAAGCGAGAAGAAGGATGCTCTTGAACAGCTTAGAGAACATGATACGCAGAGAGGTTGAATCCCAAGGTCCCCAGCTTGACCCGACCTATTTTATATCTGAACAGGGGAAATAATCATGTGAATGCGCAAACGATCTATTGCACATAGATCCAGAGGAAAGGAAGCTGGCGAAGGTATCGTGTGGTCATGAATACCGACAGGTGCCATCTGGCGCATCACTAACTATCCCATGCATTGTAAGCATCTGCGGGACACAAATCGTCAATCGCCCGGTTGTATGACGCAATAAACACTGAAAAAGGAGTTCGGGGAATACACACCATCTCTGCAACCGAAAAACAAACCCAGTGCACCTGGCGCGTCGTTGATCATCGGTCACGAGAACTGCCATCTTCTCAAACCTCTGGTCAATAACATAATACCAATTGGCTCTTTATGGACATAAAATTATTCAGATGCGCAGAAAGGATACGAGTGTGCCTTGGCACCATACAGCCAGACCGCGTCGCTATACAATTAGGGACATGTGAATATCGAGAAGCGGTGGCGTCGTGTGCTCACTGCATTGAATTATTACTATAATAAGTCTGCTGATCAATTAAAGTGTGTGATGCAAATCTATCGTTACCGACGGTTCCCTTTGATAAGCCAGTGGAATAAATCGAGCAACTTCGCTGGTCGTGTGGCTCTCGTACAAGAGGCACGGCTGACCAGTCGTCACCTGATATTATCCACAAAATAAACCGCAGATTTTCAGATGGCAGTGGGATTTGTTCGTGACATTTATTTATATCAGCAATTGAGAAGTCGTCGAGTCTGGGAGTTGAGGAATTCAAGTTCACACTGGCATGTGGTTAAGGCGTCCTGCGGGGTGTCACACATCGTGACATCTCCCAAAAAAGAAAAGTGCAAAGTATGGCGTTGAGCACAAGTGAAACTGCACCAGCTCAATCTCAACCTGTGTCCTTCACAACTCGGACCGCTTACCCGCTTCCAACACAAAAATTTCTAATACCAACAACATGGAAGAGATATCAGCTTTCTCAGCTCGTGAACAAAGCTTTGTCTTTGTCACGCGTCGTACCACTTGATTTTTTGGTGAGAGGAGAAATTTTACGAACGTCTTTGGGTGAATGGTGCGCTGAACATGGAGTGGGAGAGGTGAGTGCAACTGTTTATCTTATTAGTTCTTCTATCAATCGCGTACGTATAGGAAGAGACGCTTGAAATTGAATATATAGAGTCCGTCCTGCCGCCTCAAAAGCTATCGGATATTCCTCATGACGACTGGGTATCATCCGTCTCCTGCCAAACACACGGGTGAGTGTGCCTATCATCATGCATGCGTTTTTTATCCTTACTTTCTCAGACATTTTCTTACTGGTTCATACGATGGCGTTGTCCGCGCATTCAATTATTCGCGGACCCTGGTAGCCTCTGCAAGATTTCATAATGCTCCTATCACGTCAATAACGACTATACCAAATTCATCTGGCGCAAGCTCTTCCGACGTCATTGAGCACATCGTCGCCACGGCCTCTCACGATTTGACCGCTCTTCTCAGTCGTTTAGAGTTTAACTCACAGCCTCAGTTGGACATGTCAGACGAACAAGATACTACAAAATCGACAAATGCGACGCCTCTCGCGGCCTTACATTTGCACACTGCCCCACTTTCTTCAATAACTTCAAATAAGCAAGGCACACACCTCCTTACAGCTTCTTGGGACTCGGTTATCGGAGTATGGGACACCCATGTGCCCACAGAGCATGAAGTGGCTGATGTCCGTTCACCTGCAGCTGGAGTGCGAACCAAAAAAAGGCGTAGAATAGAAGATGAAGGTGGTGAAGATGGAATGGAAGGCGTGGTGAAAAATGGCATAGCGGTGGTGGATATGAAGAATATTAAAAGAAAAGCACCAGTAACGGTGATGAAGTCGCATACTGCAAGGGTCTCCCGTGCGCTATTTGGGACCGAGAATCGTGGAGTGGAGGGGAAAGCATACAGCTGCGGTTTTGATTCGACTGTGAGGCTTTGGGATGTTGAGACAGGGTTATGCGAGCATACGATCGTGAGTTGTTTTCGGACTTCAGAAGAACAGGTGAAATAATGTGCTTCTGCAGACTGCGTCGGAAAAACCTTTCGTTTCACTCGCATTGCCCGGCGCGAATCTGGTACTATCAATCGCTACTGATCGAACAATGACGCTGTTTGACCTTCGCGTCCCTACCTCCGCTGTCCCCACTACGGCACCGACATCCTTCGTTCATCCAGCTATGCCGTCTTGTATAGCATTGTCGACATACCCAGGTTCTACAACAATCTCGGACGCAGCTAACCAAGTCGTTACGGGTGCTTACGATGGGATCGTGCGCATCTGGGATTTACGTAGTACTAAAAGCGCTATCGCGACTTTCGATGCCTTCGGGTCCGATGGGAACAAAGACGGTAAGAAGATTTTGGACGTGGATTGGAACGCAGAAAGGGGTGTTGTGGGAGTTGGAGGCGAGGCTGGGTTTGTAGTATGGAACTTCAAAGAAGATGTACGGAGTCAATAAAAAGCACCAGAAGAAATACGGGCAGTCGAGTGGATTATGCAGGGAGGAAAAAAATGTAAAATCGATACAAGCCATATGTAACGGTCGTCCCAATCCACGAAGCCCTAATCCCGCCCGCTCAAGCTGCAACAGCCACGGTAGGAGATACCTCGAGACCATTATCGTCTGGAGGCTCATCCTCGAAATCAAGCTAGCAGAACGTAATCATTCATCTTTATATACCAGAAGAGAGGGCAAGAAACGCACCGGATCATAAATGACTCGAATAATCAAACTGCAACTCGGACAAGTAGCAATGTCCTCGTAGTTGGCAAGCTGGCTACGGGATATCTCAAAGCGGTCGCCACACGGACATGGGTAGTGAAAAACTTTTTTTTCATCGTCCCATGTCATATCTTCGATTTCAATTTCGTCGTAGTAGGCCACCATGGCAGTATTTTTGTGGAAGTTGAAAGGAAAACGGATTAGATAAGATTGAGTTCATGTCGGAGTTTGATTTACATGCGTGCGCTTTCCATGAACTGATCTGCACCAAGGAAACGCCTAGTAAGACCTTCCCCACTTGTTGACCACCTATTCGATGTCGAGGATACTAGATGACCCACAAGTTATGGCTACTGGTGATTGCACTATTTTCCGTATCATTGGAGATAGCGATCTGCCAAGCGGTCATCTTAGCGATGATCCTCTGCCTAACTATCGACTATTCAAATTAAGACTGTTTCGCGTGCGCCGTGCACAGAAGCAAGTCAAAGCAGACTGAAAAGTCTTTCCAACCTCTTCGATGGCTCATTTAATGTTATCCTCGCGAAGCTATATAACTTTCGCTTACTACCTTGGTGCTTCATTTCCTTTTCACTCAGTTTGACTACATGAAAACGAAATAAGTCCAAACCTTTCCGCCACAAGTGACCGAAAGCCTAGATGTTCCGGCGCTTGTACCACCCCCGGCATCTGTACCTAGGAGTCGATGATGACATTGGCACAGGAAGCGGGATCAACCTGCGGTACTAACGCGAAGTAAAATTGTCGACAGGTACTAGTAGGTCTGATGAAGTATTACTGAGCTAACGCCTGACGTTCATGTCTGTGGCTCAGGCCAAGTAGGTACCGCAAGAAATCCCTCTTATGATTTATCTACATGGCGTTTGCATTACTCGTTTGGCCCAAGTGATCAATTGATTCCTCAGTCTGATCTTGTACCAACGAACAATAATAATACCGCCGACCCAATAACCTTCCGTCGGAATAATTTGCATTTCGGTACCATTATAACAATATCTGTAGTACGTATACATTCATTCGACACTATTTCTTATTTTTACCTCGTTTCGAATCTAGATACTCCTGAACCGCCGCTGGTGCATCATCGAGAAGCGATTCTTCTGGTTCCCATGTAGCATCTTTATCGGAATACCCAAACCAATAAATCAAGTATTCTGTACCACCTTCACCCTGTCTTTGACCACCAATCCTTGCAATCATATATCGTTTTTGCACGACTGGTGGTCCTCCAGGTCTGATACGGGGAATTTTGCGATCAGGATGGCTCCACACCTTGGGTACAATATACTGTTCCGATTGAGTTTCTGGTGACGGTTCGAACGTGCGCCTTATTTCCGTTCGTTTGCCTTTAAACTGAGGATGGGCCAAGCGTGAGTACTTGTCAACCTCACATAGCGTATGTTCAATGTCCGCTACGCCCATAGGAATCTTCTCGGGACCCAATCCCGAGAACTTGATTCCCAGTCGCTCGAAATGTTGGTGCTGCGTCTTTGCCAGCCACCTAATGATGTCGATCGCAAAGCCGCGCGGGGACGCGTCGACATCGCGACCGAACATCTTGCGTAGGCCTGAAATGGCGCCAGGCCCGGGAACGACGAAATCGTTCGGATGAAAGTTTAGTACATTCGAATAAGATAGATTTAGCATGAGCTGATAAGTTGTGAAGTCGCCCAGGCTAGGGAACGCGGCAATGTACTCGAACACGTCCGCGAGGTATTTGGCACCCATCAACCGGTCCGCGAATTGGTTTTCCATGAAGGATTCTAGTAGGCATAGATGGTTCATAAAGTTATCATGATACCCGAAATATGGTGCTGGTTTGATGTATGAACCGGTGTACAGCGAGACCCCTCGGTTCTTCGCGTCCGCAAGGACCCGTTGGTAGTCCTTGCGCTTGTAGGTCGCCCATGTAAGGGGACCTAATTCGCTATCCAAAAGTTCCCACGTTTCATTCTTTGTGAAAGTGGAAAATAATAGGACACGAAATGTGACTTCTTCGGGTTCCTGGGAACCCTTCTCTATGACCTCACGAATGAGGTATTGACAGCCCTTATCAAGGACCCTATAAGTGTTGCAAAACGGATATTTGCGTAATATTGGATCGTCTGACCAGCTGATGTCTTTACGCATAAGGCAACTGAAGAATCCGAGACTGACGTTACTCACGGGGCTGGTGAACCGGAACGGCGTTTGTCGTCGATAGACTTCCGTTCGGCCGCGAAATACCAAAATGTATCAAAAACTTCGGTTGTCTTTAGCACTTTTCCTTTGATGGTGACGCTAGGGGGACGCCCATTGTTGTGGCGCGTAGGTTTCAACTTTTTGCTCGGCACGCGTTCCCCATGGGATCGCGCTGTCGGTCCGGAAGGCTTTCTTTTGGAAGGAACGATAGGAGAGTGTGAAAGAACAGAGGGTGAATGCAATGTGCGAACGATATCCACGTCTGACTCAACCTCCGAGCCGGACGCAGTTGTCAAATCACAAATGACGTCGGCAAATGCTCTTTTTCGCGTTTTGACGCGGGAAACAGGCTCAGGCGTCTCCGTGGTCCTGTCAGAGCTCGCGTGTTTCATTTTTGGAACGCGTCAAATGTCCAATGCTAAAGTTTGATGCCTTGAGAATGAGATCTATATCGTATACCACGAGGCTCACCAAGTATCCTCCTTCCAAATAACATACACCAATGTTAATATTCGCGAAAATCTGCCTTTGTAGAAATTCCTTGGCTTGGTGTTGAATTTTGAGCGTTCTCACGGTTGTCGCGGTGAAAAGTGGGTTTGGCCATCAGGGTCGATTGCTGAAAGAACCAAACACTACGTCCTGAGCGACAGAGTACAGAGAAGCGCAAGATTTTAAGGATTGGATGGTAACTGTAAGATATTGAGCATTAGGCTGGGCAATGTTAGGGAGAATAAAATCTAGTTAGTGTTAGACGTTTAGACCATGGAAGTACAATGCGTCAGACTGGAATACAACAAAGCCAAACAAGCCGTACTTGCCAGCAACGAACAACTCGATGTAGTTTTCGCGCTCACGTACACATGAAACTTTGCTCCGCAGGTCTTCACTCAATTCACTTCGAACCTTCATCTGCCAGCTAAAATGGCAACGACTATGGAGGTTCTGAGTTCTGCTAATGAGCTTCTCGCTGTGCATTCCGCTCTAATCGAACGCGTTCGTTCAGAGCAGCAGAACTATCGTCGTCAATTGCAGGCTTTACATTCTCCTCCACACGAGTTGTTGAAGCTACCAATCATACCTACTCCTTCCCCGTCTCCACCGCCAACCGACTCGAGGCCCTGTTCGCTCGAGCCAGAACAGCAACAACATCAGAGCAGAGCAGACCTGACACCCGCAAAACGTGCACGCCTTGCACGATATCACAATTATGTTCCCGAAGAAGAAACCATTAGAAATGACTATTCACAAAGGAATGTGGACAGCGGAGAATGGCCTCAAAATTGGGTGATTGGCGCAGAACCAGAACGTCGTTTTGAAGAGTTCGTATAGAGCCCATGATACGTCAGATAATTTCTCACTCAAAAACGTGTGTTTAGGTATCCCAAACAGCAGCGTCTTCTTCAACTGAAGAAGTCATCCGTCAACAACTATGCCCTCCCTCCTTCATTTCTGCCCTTCGACGAGCTATCCTCTCTCCATCCATGTAAATTTGATGTTATCCTTATAGACCCTCCATTTTCATCGTCCTTCACCTGGGAAAACCTGCAGGACCTACCAGTTCCGAATCTTGCCGCTGATCCCAGTTTTGTCTTCTTGTGGGTAGGAAGCGGAGCTGGAGAAGGCCTGGAAAGAGGAAGAGAAGTCCTTGCAAAATGGGGATACAGAAGATGTGAAGATGTCGTCTGGGTAAAAACGAACAAGACGACCAACTTAGGTCCTGGCGTATGTGTACTCCTCCTGAATCCGGGTACTTACTTAGTCTCCTGACCAGACTGATCCCCCAACAACATCGCTATTCACGAGAACAAAGCAGCACTGCCTGATTGGCATACGGGGAACGGTCCGTCGCTCGACCGATAGTTGGTTCGTTCATTGTAACGTAGGTAAGCTACATTTTCCATTGTATTAAATCGTTCCCATTCTTCTTGAGCGCGTTAGATACGGATGTCATCATCTGGGAAGGTGATCCCGCTGATCCGACGTGCAAGCCGCCAGAGATGTACACTCTCATCGAGAATTTTTGTCTCGGTTTACGGCGTCTTGAAATATTTGGTCGTCCATCGTCCATCCGTCGAGGGTGGGTGACAGTTATGGGACAAGGCAGAGATATCAGCAACCTTACGAGTGCTGAAGGCGTCCGAGCAACCAAATGGGAGCGCGAAACTTGGGACGAGGGAATAAAGGAAGTAACGAATGGAGGGAAGCCGGTGGTACCTATGACTCCCGAAATCGACGCCCTGAGACCCAAATCTCCGTTCAGAGGGGGACAAACTACTGCGGCGCCTGTAGGTGCGACACTACCTCTGGCGGTAGCGAATTCCGTTGCGGGAGTCGTGCCTGGAAGGATGAACCAAAATATCGGTCTGGGCGGCATCCCCACGACCCAGCCAACTGGTCCAAATCAGTTGATAATGCAGCAGATGATGCCGATGGGCATGCAGCAACTGCCAATGGGAATGGGCGCTGGAGTCGATGAAATCATGGCAGGGTGGAACCCGATGATGGGCGGTATGCCGGGTATGAACGTGGGCGTTGGCGGTATGGGTATGCCAATGATGGGAAACATGGGTAACATGGGCTTCCAACCGCAGGGAAACAACTTTGGACCTGCAATGTTTAATGGGAATATGCCTGGCGTTGGGCTTTCTTGGGGTGACCAATTCGGGATGGAAGGGGGTTGGGAGAATGACGGAGGTATGATGGGTCTCGGAATGGCAGGAGGCATGAACATGCCAGGCATGGGCATGGGTCCGGGAGCAATGGGGATGGGACAGTGGGGGCCCAATACGCCTTTTGATGGCTTTCAGTGATTATCGTACTTTCGTTCATCGGTTGTATTCCTGTCTAGCTAGTTTTTTTGTGCAATAATCAAACTCGAGGCCCCCTATTGGGTCACTTTCTATATTTGGATATTCCCGGAAACGTTAGTCCTAACTTCACCATCGCGACATGGGGAAAAAAGTCGCAAAATCCACAAAAAAATTTGCAGCCAGTGGACGACTGAAAAAAGTGATAAAGGCTCGGCATAGTCAGCAGAAATGGAAGAAGAAGACTCAAACGCGAAAGAAAGACGTGGTCGACGATAATGATGAAAATTCGGGGTCGGATGAGGAGCAAGTGCAACCTCGTGATCCGGCTGCTAAAACGTATGTTTCTTCTCTATTTCTGCCTAAAAAATGGACTTATTTGGTTTAGAACAAAGAAAATGTCGGTAGACGACTTTCTGAGTGGTAATTTCATGGAAGGAACTGACGAAGAAATTAGTGGTGACGAGGTATGTGTCCGAATGTGATTCCATTCTCGTTTACGATACATGGCAGACAGGTGGAGGAGGACGAAGACGAGGATGTCGACGAGAGCGAAATTGCGGACGATGAATCCTTTGCGTCTGTCGACGACTTGGAAGGTAGTATTCGCGCCGTAATGATCATATTTTCGATCTAAACGGCGAACTATAGATGAGGGCAAAGCACATATGCTTGAACTGGCTCAGCTAGCAGAGAAAGATCCCGAATTCTTCAAGTATTTACAAGAAAACGACCGGGAACTATTGGAATTTCAGGGCGATGACGACATCTCCGTTGATGAGGAGGAAGAAGGACCGGAAGAAGAGCTCGAGGAGGACAAAGTCCCCACGTTAACTATGGCAATCCTGAAGAAATGGCAGAAGGCTCTATTGGAGGTGCGCTTCCGTCGTAGGACGTTAATCAGACAACTTAATAGAGGAATCAGAAACAATCGCTCCGGGCCCTACGGCGCATGTTGATCGCGTTCAGGTCGGCAGCACGCATGAATGAAGAGGATCAAATTTTGGCGTGGAAGATTGACAGTTCCGCAGGTACGGACTTTCTCGTTTCAAAAATTTGCACCTCTTGCTCACTGTTTAATAGTTTATAATAAATTGATCACAACTACGTTACGGTATGCTCCGGTCGTGCTCCAACATCACGTACCCTACAAAAAGTATTCTAATGGCAAATTGTGTGTAACTCTCTCATTACGAGACCAAAGTGTAACAATCGCGATTCTTTTGCAGTAAACCTCCGACACAGACGAAAATGTTTAAGACTCTGCAAAAGCTGATTCAGTCGCATTTTCAAAATATAATTCATGTGATATCTCAATTAACTGACAACGATCTACTTCACATGGCGGTGTCGGAAAGCTCAAAGTTAATCCCATATATAACAAGCAGCCGGAAGGCTATAAAGCAATATCTTAAAGTGTGATTTCTCGTTGTCTAATTTTACCAGGTTAACACATGACATTCGCTTAGAAATGCTTGGAGCTGTGGTCCACCTCCGAGGACAATGTACGGCTGGCGGCATTCTTAGCCGTTAGGACACTGGCATCAAGCTCAGATGAGTCGATACTTGACCTTGTTCTCCGAGTTTGTTCTATTTCGATATGTATCTTTGGTCTATCTTGACCGAGCTATCAGGGATGCTACTTGACCATTATCCGGTCATCCAAGTCAACAACGCCATATACACTCCCTTCCATCAATCTTATGAAAAATTCAGCCTCAGATGTCTTCTGCATCAGTCATTCAATAGCATACCAGCACGCTTTCGGTTTTATTCGTCAACTGGCCATTCATTTACGGAATAGCATGAAACTGAGAACAAAGGTAGGTGAATGCACGACCAAGGGTACCCTGTTGAAATTATAATTGGTATCTTTGTTACAGGAGGGATACAAGGAAGTCTACAACTGGCAATTCGCACACTCTATCGACTTTTGGTCCATCGTGCTCGCAAAAGCATGTAGCGTTAAGCTACTTCCTGAAAAAGGCGGTGACGATAGTGATCTGAAACCGTTGATATACCCTCTGGTGCAGGTGAGCTTGGGCGCAATGAAGCAAGTTCAATTTCAATTTCAGCTCCGCGTGTTTCTAACGCTTTTCTAGATTGATGGCCAGCGGCCGTTCACATCCGTTCCATCTTCACGTTATCCGATCTTTGCTTCATCTGATAAAACATACACAAATCTATATTCCACTATCCCCGTACCTTGTTCCAATATTAACTTCTGCCCTTACCCCATCGTCTCGACCAAAGTCAGCTACCCTACGACCACTGGATTTTGATGTCCAGCTTCGTGTTCCGCAACAATATGTCAAGACTCGGATATTCTACGAAGGGTTGATGGAAGAAACGTCGTATCTTCTGGCGGAGTGGCTTGCCTCTGAGGCTGTCCATGGCAGTATAGCCTTTCCTGAGATTGTGGTGCCCATCGTCGTGCAGCTTCGCAAGAGCATCAAGGACTCAAAAACCAGTCAAGGCTCTTCAAAGAACCAAGGTACGGCCAAGAGCCTCCTTGAGCGTGTGGAGGAGAGTGCTCGTTGGGTAGAAGAGAGACGGCGAAATGTATCATTTGCCCCCGGAAAAACGGACAACGTCGCAGAATGGGAGAGAGATCTGAAAACCAAGTTGTCAGATGCACCTTTGCCCAAGTATCTCAAGATTCAGCGCAAGGTTCGAGACAAGCGCCAAAAACTTGCGGACAAGGTATGCAATACGAATGACAGCTGTATTGTTGCTCATAGTAATATTTATCAACCAACAGGCCCGAAAAGGGGAAGATGCTATAGTGGAAGACGACGAAGAAACGGAGTGATGATCAACATAGCACAGTTGTAGATAAAGATGCGATTCGGAACTCTATTCAAGTTCCGTGGTCAACGCAATAAAAATCTGAGTGTGCCTTGTATCTCTAAGGATATCAATAATACCGCCCTGCAGTTCCAGAAAAGTCACTTGACTAGTTTGAAACAATAGGTTAAGACTTGATAGATCAGCGATCTTCAAGACTGAATGAGCATGCGACGTGCGTTACATGAGAACCAGACTTACCAGTTGGGGTAATTGTTGGGGGTTACCATATCCCGAAAAAAATCTTCCACCATGGTCTACGGACACCCTGGACACTCTTATGGTAGCCTTCAATCAACCTTTCATAATGATGCGGCATTGACGCTGGCTTGAGCATCATTTTCGACAAGGGGTACTAACGGAACACGGGAACCGAATATGACGGGTATTCGCAACGTTCGCGGGAGAAGCTCACCTTTCGTTGCATCGCATTGTCCTTTAGCGCTTTCGCCGCGTCGACTGCTTCGCGAGTGAGGTTGGGATGGGCCGACAGCGCCTGCAGGAAAGACTGCAGCTGAATGTTTGGACGAAAGGGATCCTTGGACCAGCTTGCGGCGAGTGTACTCAGTTCCTGAGCAATTTTTGTCCTCATTGCCGATGCTGACATTGAGCTTAAGTCGAGTCTCTTGTAAGTTGAGCTCAATGGAGGCGTGTCCTCGGCTCACAACCGATGCGGTTCGAGCGCCGCGGCCAGGTCATCGCGTAACGTGCGAATACATTTCCAAATCAGACTTAACAACGTGGTTACATAATAGATAAGATGAGTTTGAACTTAAGAAATGTACCCCAGACAACTTGGTTTTATTGCTGCTCCATGTGATACCCTCAATTTCTGTACACCAGTACTGAGTACACGGCGACCATCGGCGCCACACTGAGGATCACTCTTATTTTACGACATTAGTATCCCCAGCTGACTTCTAGTAGACGCGAATGTCCTGGCCCCACGCATACCCATTATGTTTTTCAGCACTAGTGGTGAAGAGACTAGTTCAAGCAAAGCCCCTCTCTAGGTGGCTGTGTTCCAACCTTCCTTGATCAGTGGCGCATTAAATGATAGCGACTGGGTAATTCCAGCACCCCCGTGCCACCTCCGCGATCCGATGGACAATTTATCACAAAACCGCTACCAAACCCCAGGTGTGGCGTGCGTCCATTCCGTATCTACGCCACCGTGGCAATCCCCAGGGTCACGGAATTTGGTATCAGTCTGAGTGAGTATTGGCGCTCCGCTCCTTACACCGATCAGGATGGGACTACCATGGCGGAGATTTTTGTAAAGGATATGCGCCATGGATCTAGCTATAGGGGCTTCACGGTGCAGGTTTACCGAGAACATGGCGCAAATAAAATGAAATGAAAAAGGCCAAGAAATCTGCGCCTTCCTTTTTCCACTGGCCACACGAGACAGTGGCGACGAATTGCAATTATTGCTCATTCACCCTTTCCAATATTCGAGGTTAATTCAAGCCACGTTCGATGAGTATTCAGCCGTCCCGGTCCGTTGGATGATAGCCTATCGGGAAGGTTACTTTACGAAGGTGCGTCCATGTCGTTAGGACCATCGGTTTGTCCAAATTTGTGGCTAATTGACCGCAAGTTCCCTCTCTGCATCCTTTATGTAAGTCCACCCCTCCTCACAAAAGTGGGGTATACTGTTGGTTTCTATCAGCTTCGTCCTAAGTATGTAAACGGCTGATTAGATTTACTCAGTGTGATTTTAATTGAGAGTGGTACTAATTGTGGTGAAACGGAACAATACGTAACAAACTGTGTTATTCAGAGACCAGAACGGGGCATAGATAATATATTAGCGCTTTGTACAGTATGGCAGGTTTGTACTTAGAGCGCTTGAGTGAGAAGGCGGCGCGGGGACCCTACGCGCCGTGAGGATCAGACTAGGTCAAAAACGGAATACGGACCACAGCCATGAGGTACACGCTGACAGCGCCCAGGCTTTCCCTCGCACCAACTCTCCCGTTCCTCCTCTAATGGGCTGCTGTGGAAAACCGAACGATGACCATGTTGGCGCTACTAACAGGGTGGCGTATCAGCAGCCAATGTCGATGGTAGCAAATCAACCATTGCCTCAACCTGCTATGACATTTCAACCGCCGGCGCTTTCAGTACCTTCACCGACCTATCCTCGGAATACAGCCGAAACCTTGCAGAATGCACTGGGTCAGACGCCGTCGCCACCACCAAATCATTATGGCTCTATGAACATGCATTCCTCCAGTGAAATGTCGTATAATGGCGTTTCTACAGCGCACGGATCAAGTTCTTATGAACCTCTTTTAAGGCCTAATTCTTCTGCATACCGGACCTCTGGTAGCCCGCCCTTGTCTACCCATGCATCACAGCCTCCGATACCTCAGATTCAGTCACATACACATGATGAAGGAAAAATGTCGATTGCAATTGATTTTGGTAAGGATTAGCTTTACAGTACATGGAGGTTGCTAAAACTTTTCATTATCATAGGTACCACATTCTCTGGCGTTGTAAGCCGCGTCATTGAAAGGCTCCAGCTCTCCAGCTAACCGCTTCCTCCACTTAGGCATTTGGCTCGGCACGTATAGCAGGAGGAAAGGTTCAACAGATACTGAACTGGCCTGGGTCGTTCGAAACCTTCAGGAAGGTGCGCATAGCCCGTTTGACAACTTTTTTGGAAGTTGAAAATGATATTTGCAGATACCCACATGCTTATTATATGATGAGCATGGCCAAGTCCTGGCCTGGGGACTCGAAGCTAAGAATGCAAGTCCAATGCCGGGTACTATACGTTGCGAGTGGTTTAAATTATTCCTGGAACCGCAAGCCTTGCGTGATGAATCAACAATCGACCCGCGGTTACCACGTTTGCCGGTCCGTCCCTATTTTTCTCGTTTCGCCAGAAGCTCATAGTATACTTTTGATGGCAGCCCGGGAAGCGAGCAATCGACTTAATTATCGACTTTCTTAGCTGCTTGTGGGAATATGCTAAAGATCAAATAACGAGAGAAATAGGTGCCGTGGCGGACTTGAGTATGTTTAATTTCCTTATTCTCCGGACCTTTTTTTCAAGTTTTCTTCAGATTCCGCAGATGTTTGGTTGACAGTTCCCGCCGCGTGGGATGCAAAAGGTTGCGACATCATGCGAGAGGCCGCTATCACAGCGGGCCTTGTTCAAAGTGCGAGGGCTGGTGATCGTACCTGGAGGGATCGCCTTCATATCATTACCGAGCCCGAAGCGGCGGCTGTTCATTGCGCATTTCTTACCGAAGTTCACCGCATAAAACCATCACAAAATTTCATGATTGTTGATGCGGGTGGTGGTACTTGTGATCTTGCCGTAAGAAATCCCCGTAATTCACTAGCATCGGCGTTAACATTGACCGGACCTTTAGGTTTATAAGGTAATTTGCATCCGTAATACTCCAGATTGCAGAATAAAACGCAGATTTAGATCATCGGTCAAATGGCAAATCTCGAGATTGCAGAAATGTGTGCGCGGTCGGGTGCCAATTGTGGAAGTTTGTTTCTGGACCTCAGATTCCGAGAGCTGGTTAAAGTGAGATCTGATTGCATGTTCTGGGGTTGTTGTTAAGCAAACGCCAATCATAGACGCTTCTGTCCGATCACCCGGCACATCTTGACGCAGCATCATTGGCCTACTTTAGTGAGTACAGCCTACGGCCGCCGTCGGCGATTCGTTGATTTCTGCCTTAGTGCATTCGTTTAGCGAAACAGACAAGTTAACGTACAGAGGCCTTCACGATGACAGTGAGTATGCAATTTCCTGAAGGTTTCCGAGTGACCAATTCGGTTTGCGTAGATAACATGTTTCATTTCACCTGCTTCAACGTTGAGGATCCGAGTGATCCATCGGTCGGTCTGATAGATGGCCAACTTTGCATACCTGGGAACCTGCTTCGCGAAAGGGTCTTTGATCCAGTAGTTAGTCAGGTCAGTTTCATTCAGTATTCTTTCTATCTCTATATCTTCACGTTATACATCACGGCACAGGTCCTTGCTCTGATTGAGGAGCAACTCAGAAGGGTGGAAAAGCCCATTCATGCTCTTCTCCTTGTGGGAGGCTTCGCTGGAAGCGAGTATCTGAAACAATGCGTCGAGGTACGCCACCGCCAATGCCCTGGAGCCGTGTGCTGACAAGTATCAAGGCTCAATTCGGGTCCAGGATTGGGATTATTGCAAGGCCACCAGATGCGGACACAGCTACCTTGCGTGGTGCAGCTCAATACGGTTTATCCAAG
Organism: Amanita rubescens; assembly: GCA_015039365.1. Lineage (NCBI taxonomy): Eukaryota > Fungi > Basidiomycota > Agaricomycetes > Agaricales > Amanitaceae > Amanita > Amanita rubescens. The sequence continues at coordinate 58,574 of WION01000286.1, forward strand.
AGGCAACTCGTATCATCCGTCATAGCACCTCGCTCGTATGTTATGAAAGTGTGTTTTTCTTATCTTGCGGTGCGAACTTTACTCACGCCTTTTGACTCAAGGTCAAGCTTCCGGCGGAGCAAGAAGATTGGCAGAAGAGACCAGCATACATTAGAAATAACGATGCCGGTGTCCCGATATGCGAAAATAGGTATATCCTGAAGGAATTTAGAAGGAACTCCCACTGATGATTCTTCAGGTTACAATACCTGGTGGTAAAAGGCGCCATCCTCAGAAAGGGGTGTGTACTATGCTTCTATTCAGGGTTGTGCTTCCCCTTACCTCACATCCAGGCAACGATTAACTACCAAATTCTGGTTGGTGATTGGTCCATTCTCTTAGAATCTCCATGTCTAATCTCGATATACTTAGCAAATTCTCTCAAAATGTTCAAGGTATTAACCTTTCCGCCACTCTCGGAGGCGCCGCTCACCACGTCTCCGCAGATTCCACATTTGTCGCAACACTTTTCACAAGTGATGCTGATAAAGTCATGAGATACACTGATGAGGGCGAAATGACGGAACTATGCAAATGGACAGTTGATCTTTCCTCATTACCTACGTTCAGACAAAATGCGACTATGCCTCAATCAGGGGGATTCTATACAGGTAACGTACCTCGATGCATATCTGGACGAAATTTATCAATCTTTTGCCGTAGAGTTTGAGCTAGGCCTCGAATTGGACAGCGCCGAGGTGCGAGGCATCTTGCTGTACAACAATCAGGAATGGGGAAGGTAAGTTCCGGCCACGTTTTCCTTGCGAGTAGTGTTAATCGCGGTTTAGGGTCACATTTGATTTTATTAACTGAACTCGAAGCTTTTGATTATGTAGGCCATGTTTGTCTCGCACTGGACAGGTTATGGTAATCGAATACCTGCGCCCCGATGGAATCAACCAAGACCTACCATTCCCGTTACCTGAGTTAAAAATGAACTATTATTGTGGTTCTGAGCGGTAGTTACCGAGTCTCTGATTGGATACTAACTACGCGCTGTCCGTCCGTCGCGATCGCTTCTCCATAAATTGATACGCCATTGATACAGCGCCCGCCAACAAGATGGAATAATCATGCTTACCAGCGCCTGTCGACCATCATGAAACTTTGTTGCTCGTGCGCCGAACCGGTCACTCGGATCAGGGAAAATGATTATGAATTGCGTGCCATTTGCGTTTCCAGCTTATCGATGCCGACCTCCCCGAGATGATGCTATTATTTCCGAGAGGACGGGCCTCCAGACAGTCCAATCATCAGTACGTACTCCGTAAGATCTCGGGAGAATTTGAGTTATTCAACAAGATGTTCGATTCACTCCCAGCTATCGGATTCATCTAGACAAAGCTATACGTCCGTATGGCTTATCGAAGAGTTTCCTTCTAAACTCGTGCCATCACTACTGTGCCACCAGAACGTGAAATTTTGTTTCCTCCGTTTTGGATCGCGGGTTGGGTCATCGGCGTCTGCCGACCCGCGCCAGATAGTCACGAACGTGACGGACATGAGCGTTGAATTGAAAATATTCGTCATGGCGCGTACGGTTATAAAGACATGCTAGAAAAAAAGAAAAAAAGGTGGCGTATCATCCGTCATGTCCCCTCACCTCACTGTCCACCCCAGCGAGATTCCGCTCCAGAATCTTCACGAACTTCTCAAACCTATATCCGTATCTCCCTCCTCTCCACGGGCGCGGTTCTGTAACTTTTCTGAGACATTTCATTGTGCACCCTTCACCGTATTCGAACCGGAGACAGAATATCAATGCGAGCTTATACTTGACCTTGCACGACGGGAGGGAAAGAAGGTCAGAGCGGTCGGTGCTGGCTACAGCCCAAGCGACGTTACATGTACCAAGGGGTTCATGCTACGAACGGAGAAGTTAAACCAAATAATCGAAGTACGTCATAACCATATGCGTCAACGGAGATATTGATCTGTGCCTTTTCAGATCAGTTCCGAAAAAAGATACGTCATTGCACAAGGTGGAATAACCCTGTACAAGCTTCACGAGGAACTGGCAAAGTACGGATTAGCAATGACGTGCCTGGGCTCGGTGTCAGATCCCACCCTCGGGGGTGTAATAGCGACCGCCTCGCATGGTTCCGGTGTCAACTTCGGCATCATATCAACGCAGGTTATGGCTGTGACGCTCATGTTGGCCGACGGCTCTCGCATTACCTGTTCAAGGACCAAGCATTGTGATCTTTTTTTAGCAACTCTTTGCGGTCTTGGAGCGACTGGGATCATACTCTCCGTCCAGATGGAGGTGGAACCTGCCTTTCGTCTAAAGGACATTCAGGAGTCTCTTCCTTTCGACTATCTGATAGAAGGCCTAGACTCCTTGTCCACTTCAGCAGAACATATACGGTATACCTGGTATCCTGTTACAAATACCGTCCGTTGTAGCTTTGCTGATCGAACTCAAGAAGTGAGCCCCTATTACCTCCATCCAATTCAACGGATGCTCATCACACGCAACTTGATTTTGCAGCCAAAAATCTCCACAGGCAACTGGTGGCTTGCGCTTATTGAAAAGCAAATAGCACATTTTCTTCTTTTCATGGGACGTTCCTGTCCACCTTTGAACGCGCTGGCAGCCAGGTGGACCTGCTGGATGTACAAAGATCAAACTGTCAACATAGATGACGGATATCGTATATTTAATATTGACTGCAAGGTAATGTTGCCGAACCTTGTCAAATCTTTCAGTCATTAATCATCCCTGCACAGAATTCTCAATTCACAACTGAATGGTCTATCCCGTATCATAATGCAAAGGCATGTCTCCGCGAAATAGATCAGTGGTTGAAGCAGGAGCGCGCCGATCCGCTAGGTTTAAGACCTCATTGCCCCATAGAGATTCGGTTCACGAGCGCAGACGACATTTGGCTGAGCCCCAGTCATGGTCAGCTTAGTTGCTGGATTGGTTTAATACAGTGCAGGTGCGCTTGGCAGACGAAATCACTTCGTCATTTCTGATGCCGCGAGTCAGGCCTTATGGGTATAACGTGCCATATCGCCAGTACTTTAAACGTTTCGAGGACATAATGTCACGCCATCAAGGGAGGCCTCATTGGGCCAAAGCCCACCGCCTGCAACCAGACGATTTACGAAGACTCTACCCCCATTTCGACGATTTCATCCAGGTTGTTCGTGAAGTGGATCCTCAAGGTGTATTCCACAATGAATATATTGAAAGACATCTCTTCGGAAAACCTATCAGTGGGAGAGTTTTCAAGCTACGACAATGATCTCCTATGACCCCACTTGTATTGTACAGTTTCCATATACTTTCATATATTAAGCTCACTTAGCCAGTTACCTACAACCCTAATTGTTGCCTTATAGATTCACGCACAATCCTTTCGTATTCCTTCTTATTTTCTCGATATAATTTGCAGCAGTCAATGTTTGCACCGCTCTCCAAATTAGGTTCTATATTGTGTCGTATTATAAGATCGTAGTATTCAATAGACCATCACGCTCACCTGCAAGCATGGAGATAACGCTCAAGATGACTTTCTCAACGCTCTGCACAGGGCTCCACCGTTCTGATGCTAACTCGTACATGGTCGGGTCATCTCCCGGTGTGTGTAAAATCGATATGCAAACGTTCCCATCAGGGTACACTGGCAGTGATATTCTTAGTAAACAGATCGCCACAGGAGGCTAGTAACGGAACTAACCATTGGGATGGAATAAGGGAGGTTCAAACTTCATCTTGAAAGGAGATAAGGGATAGTCCGACGGCTGATGAGTTGGATGGCGTTACAAGCTATATTATTGTGGGTGTGTCAATTACTTACGAACGTCAACTTGGCAGCAAATACGCCGCCTTCCTGGGACCGAATAATGTAATTCAACAATGCGTCACATCATTCCCATGACCTTAATGAGAGGGCGTACGAATGGTGTGTCTTTCGGGCCACATATGAGCGCTTCCCAGGTGAAAAAATCGGATTCAGAGATGGGACCTTTGACAAGGGGCGTGGACAGGTTCAGGCATCTGAACAAGACAAAGGATGGGAAGATTACCGGCCGTAAACATCCCGTCAGGTGCACCTGTCATTGAAAAAATGAGATGGATGAGTACGGTTCCAGACCGGTAGCGAAGCCGGATACCTCCCGAAGTCAGCTGTTTGTATTCCGTCATTAGACGTCGAAGAGCAGTCGAATTTCCAGACCCTTTGGAGTTCATCTGAGATGGTATTAACGTGTATTTCTCGAGGACAGAGGCAGGATTAAGATGTGGAACGGAGCCACGCGGCGTTTATGGACTAGTGCAATCAGTGGTAATCAGTCGTCAAATCTCCACGTTCATCACGGCGGTCTGGAGATCGGACCCTTGTCACTCTCCATAAGTGGCACAATGCAACCCGAGGAATGCTCGGTAAGCTCGTTTTTCTGCCTGAGATCCACTACACGCGCAGTTATGAGTTTCTGTCAACGCACGCTCAGATGACCTTTGCTCCGGTACGGACTTGCGGTAGCCTCGTTATCCGATTATCGTACCCCGCGTTCGTGCGACAGCTTGTGTGAATGCATTCATGACATCTTGCCTGCTGACCTCTTACTGTACACGCTATAATTACAAGCTGTACCTAATGTGCTTTTATGTATTGTACATCATGAAAGCGCGCACTAGCCCTTCCGCGAACAAGAGAATGTTTGGGATCACACCTTCACATCCTAAAATAATTTAAGCATCATCAAGAACAAGGCGAGGTACAACATTCATTGCCATCAGCTAAGTACCGGCAAAATGATGTCAATAGTTGAAGAGATCTAGATGAACAACGTTACCTCTTGAAACAGAAGTTTCGCCGCATAAGGAATCGTCAACTGTGCCACGTTCTTGGAGCTCTTGCAATAGGTACACCAGCCGTTGTACCCCATAAGGCCGCACTCCTGACAGGCATTCACTTCGAATTTATCGGAAGATATCATGAGCCGTTCAAGAAGTAGTTGTGTTGCACCGTAACCAATTAAGCAGTCTCGTTCCATCTCACCTAAACGGAGACCTCCTTCACGGGATCTTCCTTCCGTAGGTTGCCGCGTCAGTGTGGCGCGCGGCCCTCTGGGAGTGGGTCAATATCGTCGAGCCTGGCGCAATCCTATTAATTGCTCACCTTGCCCTGGCATGCATCTTATCCAACACCATGTGCTCTGGATCGGATTGATAAAATACTTTACTAATAGACGAGACGTGCCCTTACTTAGTTTCTTCATATAGGGGTTAAAATATGTGTTTATTGCGAGGCGATAACTCACTTGATAGTAAATGGGTCCAAAATACACATAGGCCTCCAGCGGCTCGCCCGTAATGCCGCTCGTCAACATATCTTTCCCAGCATAGCTGAAACCGTGTTCAATCAAGATTCGACTCATATCTTCCACCTTGAGCATGATGAATGATGAATTTTTCTTCCCGCGCGGTTGGCGACTCTGAAGACGCTTACCTTTGATCCGCCGAAAGCGGTGCCATATTGAAGTTTACCGCTCAAAACCCCAGCCTTTTGTTACAAGCATGACGATGCAGTCAAATGAAAGCGAAAACGGACGAACCTTGCCGGCTAACAATTCTATCATTTTACCGACTGTCATCCGTGAAGGAAAACCATGTGGATTCATGATCGTATCTGCAACTTCCGTTGAGCTGTCTATTCATACTTCAGGGCTTGTTCCGACGCACCAGGAACTATGCCTTGATCATTGAAAGGCAGGTCCTCTTGGTTCACAATAAGGCCACAGACGCCCTTCTGCCCATGTCGTGATGAAAATTTGTCACCAAGCTCGGGTCTTCGCGTTTGGCGAATCAACACTTTTACTAGAGTCTGGTCATTTTCGGTGTCGCTAATCATGACCTTGTCAATATAACCCGCCACAGGTGATTTATAGCTCAGCGGCGCATTTTTATAAGGCACAGATGCAGCTTGACCGGTGAATGTATTGTCGGTTGCGTTCGTGGGAGTCTGCTTGTTGACGTAGACGTCCCCCGGATCCACACGCTCACCAACGCCTGCAAGTCCATCCATTTGAATGATGTCATATTTCTTGACCACCTGGCCAGTCTCATCGAGAGGCGCATCAGCCAGTCGGTCGAAGCTAAGTCAGGGTAAATATACCTGCTATGAAACAGAGGCGAAATACCCACGTTCCGTTGGGGTATTTTCGGATGAGAGTCGCATTCTTGCGCAATACCTGGCATCTACCATATCCCCGGTCAAGGCTAGCCTAAAAGATGATAGTCCCAGGTCTCCTCCTGTTTCAAGCTTTAATGAACCTGGAAAGGGCGAACCTTATTTAAAATCAGGGCATCCTCTATATCATAACCAGAATAGCTCATGATGGCTACCGTGGCGTTCTGCCCGGCAGGCAACTTGTCGTAACCGATCAACTCGATTGTTTTCGTCTTTACCATCGGCTGCTGCGGATATACGGACAAATAAAGGAGTGTGTCGATCCGATTTAGTTGGTTAAAACCGATAGCACCTATAGCTTGTTTTCCCATCGCGCATTGATATGTGTTTCTCGGCGACTGGTTATGGTGCGGGTAAGGGATCAGGCCAGCCACAGCGCCCAGAATGGTAAATGGTTCTATCTCAAGATGTGTCGTGTCCGCATTAATGTCAGACTCATGTAATGCAATATAGGCATCGTTCTCTTCATTGACGTCGAGATACTCAACTAGGCCATAACGAAGGAAGTCGTCGAAAGTTGCATTGCCCTTTTTTAATTGCTATATCGCCAACATGATCAATATCACACCAACGTGAAGACAAGAGGCATACCAAGACATGATCTGGCGTAACTTTTGGTTGGCCATTCTCCACGATGATTAATGGCCTGCAGATGCGGCCCCCATCACTGGCGATGTGAACTGCGCGGTGATGGTCATTGACATATGCGCTGACAAATTCACTGATGCGCCGAGCCCTTCGTAGTTTTCGGAACTGGGAAACGAAGCGAGTTGGATTTCGAGTTAGCCCGATGATGGTGCCGTTAACATTCACCACAAATGTGCGTGGTCCATATATTTCGGTTCCCGTGACAAGACTGATGTCTAGTATAAGATCTCAGAAGAGAATGCGTGACAATGCCAAAACAGGTCATACCTTCGACGCCCAACATAAATGCAACGCGAATTATGGCCTCCTCATCGACATCGGTAGTGATATGAGTCATTAACGCAAGGTTTTTAACCAAGCCGCACGCTTCTCCTTCGGGTGTATCACTTGGGCATATCACGCCCCATTGGCTGGGCTGCAACGCTCGAGGACCGCTGACCTTCCGCGTCTTCTCGAATTGAGACGATATTCGGGTCATCATACCAAGCGCGGATATGAAACTGAGTCGACTCAGAACATGGGTAACTCCTGCGCGCTCCATCTTGAACCGTTTGAGTGACCAGTTTCCCGTGGATATAGCGCGGACGAAGCCTGCGGTGAGATGGTCGCCCTGAAATTGCATCGTATTGAAGGCATCGAATTCGGATGTCCTGGACGGCTTCTTCAGGACCTTGTCAATGGCAGATTTCAGATTCGAGTTATATGTCTTGAATAAGTCTTCAAAGAGAAGTGCAAGAAGTTGTCCTGCACTAAAAAAAAATAAGTCTATTCGTTGTACAGTGAAGCAAGGACATACAGTTCAAGACGTTTATTACCAACGTAATCTCTATCATCAACCATCTTTTCGTCATCCATTGCCATTAGAACTCGACGGGTCATTGTAGCGACAAAGATAGCCTTGGAGTGAAAATTCAGACCCTTGACGGGTACGTGCGCAAGTACGATCGTCGCCAGAGCTTCTAGCGCCTCTTCCCATGCAGGCCGCCTAGGACCCATCACGCGTCGGTTGATTTTGACTCGGCTGCCAATATATTCAAGAGCTTGGTGCTGTGTGAACACGCCAAGCTTAGCTGCATCCTCCAAGTTCGCGGAGAAGGCAATTCTATATGCCTCCGTATTTCCGGCAGTCAAAAGAAGTATCTCTTTGTCAGACTGAATACCGAGTGCTTTGAGAGCAATGGCGATCGGCACGTCTTCGTGAATGGAGTTGTGTCGTAGATATATTCTCCCTTTCTTCGTGGCCACGTATGTCTTGGATTTCAGGCCCCCATGAGTTGACCTGTTAAATCATATGTTCCTCTAAGGATTACAACATAAAGAAAAGAGCGCACGATGTGCAAGAGGCCTGCACAATTCCCTTCGCGTTGTCAGTTTCGACAATAATTCGATTTTTGCTCAATTGTTCTTGAACCAATATGACCTTTTCTGTTCCTTTGACCACGAAATAACCTCCAGGATCTAAGGGGCATTCGATCATGCGAGCAAGTTCTGCATCAGATTTTCCGGCCAAGACGCATTTGTTGCTCCTCAACATGATAGGCAATCTCCCGATGTTAACGTTCCGTTGAACGATATTCTTCCCTCTGGTGTATTGTATAGTTACAATGATTGGAGCGCTATAGGTAATATCGCGCAAACGACATTCGTGAGGCGTGACTCTTTTATTCATCGCGTCTATTTCATTTCTGTCGGGGAATCCGACGTTAATGTCGACGTATTTCAGCCAAAATCGCGGATCGACATCTGAGGTGACCTTGTTATTAGCTTTCACAATGTTTTTTATGTCCACGTCGACAAAGTAATTGAACGAGTCGATGTGTTGCTTTACAAGGCCCTTCACCTTAAGGAAAGCCGGAAGGAGTAGCCATTTGTCCTGAGAAGATGTTGTACATCGGTGCTAGGAATCTAGGATGAGAAGCAAGATGTACCTCGATGCGTTTTATAGGATCAGTAAGACCAAGACCATTCCAGTGTTTTTGAGTAATGTGGTA
>WION01000287.1:0-66820 GCA_015039365.1 Amanita rubescens
GTGCTTTACCAGAGACGTTGACGTAATGGGCGATCGGGGGAAGACGCTGGTGCTGCGGACTGACTAGTACTGACTTCCTGAGCGATGTGGAAACACATAAAATTTATGAGGCAAAGTTCAAGCGGGCCGCCGCTGCCGCTTGTTTATTGCGTCGGAGTTCAACTTCATCCTTTTCCATTATTCTTTCACCGTATGGCCGCTCTGCAAAAGTTCAACGCCAGACTCATCTCTGCCATATCGAGCACGGAGAATTCAAAGAGTTACTTGCCGCCTAGCTTGTGATTCGACCTAAAGATGGGAAGAGGAAAACGCCAAACCGAGACGCGCAAGAATCCCGAGGACTCTGATGGAATTGATCTACTGGCACCTGCTACACTGAAACAAGAACCATCGATGGTATGTTCATTACCCTTTATGAACGACAGATGGTGACCCATTATATTTCAGCACTCTCTCAATAGTGACATACACGAGGGAAAAGTTTTTAGCTCGCCACTCACCGGTCATAACTAGTAACTAGTCGTTAATCAAGTGATTTCAAAAATGGCTCTCCCGTTCCGACCTTAAATTAATATTGATCGTGTCAAGGCTTTACGTCGGAACAGTCGAGATCGTCTGCCTACCATCTGGTCGTGCTGCCTTTCCCTTTGCCAGCAGTCTTGTATCAACTTATGGTGCTCAACAGTGAAACTTCCAGTTGAGGCGGACGGCCCCCCGACATACCAACTTGCATGATTTGTATTTCCTTCACACTAGCAGAAGACCTCATCATAAATCTGCGCATTCCATGTGCAGTCTAGTTAGGGCTCCAAAACATATTAGCCAAATGGCCAGTGATTCAGGTCACACCGTGACCCGTCGTTTTTTCCTACTTGCAATCCCGACTCGGGACAAAAACCATTTTGATTAGCACGCATATTATTGATAACATGTCAGCGGACCGTCAAACACTGTTGTAACGTGAAGAGGTAGGTGGTCTATCTCCCTATAGCTGTACATATATAATGCGGCCACCTAAATCCAAAAAACTCCAATCTAGGCATTGAATGTTCCAACAGGAAACAGTTGGACCGAGCACCGGAATGTGATGTGCAAGCTTCAGGTGTGTAGCTATGAATGATGACGGACGAGGAAGACTGAGACACATATCACCTCGGATACAATTTGGGGTTTCGCTACCAAATTGCTGTATCGTAGAAATGTGAACCTTTTCTCGGCACCCCCGTCGCTCTTTCCCAGTATGGAAGCCATTTTACATCGCGTTGAGGTCCAATCAAACACTGCTATTGATCAGATGACGAAATCTATACACAACCTGTCAGAAGTGACTTGGACGCCGATGAACATGACCTCGATGACTTGACTGGACGGGATCTACGAAGTACCAAAGTTGGAATCAATCTTACCGACCTCGGGATTCTAGGGCTTGTATTCAATGAGTTCGACGCTCCCAAATAGGTTTGGAATATCTCGATTTCCTAGGCAATGCCGTTATTCGCCGCTACGCATGGGATCTGTCTGGGAATCAATTATTTCTTTCCTTCCTCGACTCTTCACTGCGGTGAAATCACGACTGTAAGCTGCTATAATATGGTGTATTGAAAATTCGAATGCTGTGGCATGGCCAGGTTATAAAGCTTGCAAACTGGCAGCCGGAATGTCCAGATCACCAAGAGCAATATGAGCGAACAGCAACAAGCGAAGAAGCCCGGTAAGTATCCTATATCCTATAAGATAGCCAGGATCGGTTAAGGATTTATATCCCTTACCGTAGACTATCGCATGTGGCTTAATAACTACGCCGGAAGGCATAAATTAGGAACAGTTGAATACGTCGATGAAGAGATCAAGGAAGGTAGTCAACGCATCTGGAAGTCAACTGTTCAGAGTACGTCTTCCATTCTGTAAGATGATCATTTTAGTAATGTTGTTTGTTTTAGTAAACGGCACAGATGTGGGCTCCGGTGAGAGCTCTAAGAAAGCAGAGGCCAAAGAGATGGCTGCCAAGAAGGCCTTGGTTAATCTAGGAGTGTACTTGTAGCGATGTGGTCATATCGGCGTTTTCTTGTGTCTCATTACTGCCTCAGTATACGCGCATATATCTTGAATGAATACGTATACTTCTTGGAAAATTCTAACTGTGACCATATTAAACGACACGATTCAGCCTCATTCTAATTATCGTCTGAAGACTGGAGAATGCCTTCAGCGACAAGAGTCATGCATAGATAAAGTTTGGGCGTATCAGTCGGAGTGCCAGCTTATAAGCAACCTTTTTGAGATTCCTTAAGAACGAGCCTGAGTTTATTGCAAGCTTTATAACTTGGAGTAAGTTCGGCCCGAGCTTGACAGGCATTTCCCGATGCGTGACGCCCGAGTTTTTCAAAGCTTACATATTCAGTTGGCGGGGACTCTAGATGACGTTGGCCACGAACCACACTGTGGTGCGATGATTCAGGTCACACCGTGACGCATCCTTGCCAAGCCCGATTCGGGACAAGAAAGTCCATTACGCTATTGACGACATATCAGCGGGCCGTCAAGCATTGTAACCTGAAGAGGCAGGTGGCTCTATCTCCCTATGACTTTGCGGCCACCCACTGATTTCAAGATCCGAAAAATAGGCATTGAATGGTCCAACAGGAAATAGTTGGACCGAGCACCGGAATGTGATGCGCAAGCTTCAGGTGTGTAGCTATGAATTATGACTGACAGAGAAGGCTGATTAGTACGTATAACCTCGGATACAATTTGGGGTTTCCCCGCCAAATTGCTGTATCCGATGTCATAAGAAATGTGAACCTTTTTTGCAGCATCGGGCCCGTCGCTCTTCCCATAATGGGAACTATTTTACGTCGCGTTGAGGTCCAATCAAACACTGCTATCGAGAGGATGACGAGATATATATACAATCTATCAGAGGTGACTTGGACGCCGATGATCATCACCTCGGTGACTTGACTGGACGGGATCGACAAAGTACCAAAGTTGGAAACAATCTTACCGATCTTGGAATTATAGGGCTTGTATTGTTGTCCGATGCTCCAAAATAGGTTTGGAACATCTCGATTTCCTTGGCGGTGCTGTTATTCACCGCTATAGCATGGTATATCGGGGGATCAATTATTTCTTTCCTGTATTGGATACGGGAGGTGAAATTCATTCTTCCTCGATCGTTCACTGCAGCGAAATCACGACTGTAAGCTGCTATAATATGGTGTATCGAAAATTCGAATGCTGTAGCATGGCCAGGTTATAAAGCTCGCAAATTGGTAGCCGGAATGTTCAGAACACCAAGAGAAACCCCAGAACATCAAGAGAAATGAGCTCAACGTCGAACAGTAAGGCATCCCAACTCGTCTTCACAGACGACGAGCTAAACCATCGTTTACACAGCGTACCGTCGCATGCTTCACGACTGGACCCGTAAGATGCACATGAAAACACCAGAATATGAGGACAAGTGGAACGGAAAGGAGTGGACGTCCACTGTCAAAAGTAAGTACACCAGCGTAAATTAACTGCCTGCAGTGAATTGACCATGCACCAGTCGATGGCACTTCTGAAGGCGAAGGAACGGGCAATGATAAGAAGGCTGCTCAGGAGAATGCCGCCAAAGCCGCGTTGCGAAGGCGTGGACTCGTCCAGTAGAGAATATGGCACCACCTTCGGTGTAATCCTCCGCTCCCCTAGCGACCTATAGCTTTAGTTTATGCACGAGATGTTATTTGAATATATTGATCTTATATCTGTTTATCATTGCTACTGAAGAGAACGTGAAACACATTTATTAATTATAAAATACAAACGGAACGAGCGGCGTACATCTAAACAAATATAGAGTATGCAAAAAACGTTCATGACACTAAATCATATGCAGGCGGCGGTTCATCGGATAACCCTAGTGCCCAATCTGATGAGAGCTGCAATTGCAAGTGCTCAGTCTCGGAGTTGGGAGCTTGAAGTCTTTCTAAGCTTTGTCCAAGTTCATTGAACAAACGATCAAGCTTTCCGCTCCGAGTAACACGTGTCCAACTGGACTGCATTCGTTTGCGTAATTCATGACGATCGACATTGCTAAAAAAACAGTAGTCATTGAGTGCATAACATCTAATCTATGTAATAAACATTGGTCGTCAAAATAATGTAAATAGGTTTGACCAATAGACGAGTAAATGCGAGATTCAAAGTCAATCACGTCGCTTAATGCCAAGTCGGCAAGCGACCAGCTTCCTTAAAAATCCCTCCCATATTTCGACCTAAGCGTGACAGGTTAGGCACAAACTCCTCGATTTCTGGGGAACACTAACCTGTTCATCAGGTCGCTCAAGAACAAAGCTATACCGGCGGAAAAGCGAAGCAGCGACAATGCGCATCTCCATCATGGCTAGATTGCGACCCACACAAGCCCTAAATCAAACGGTCAGGAAAAATGGACGCAGCTTAGCGAACAAGAGCCCTGCTCACCTTGGACCGACAGAAAAGGTGTTGAGCGTCTTCTGCATAGCACTCTGGTCACGCTCGAACCACCGTTCGGGTCGGAAAACTTCGACATCTTCGCCCCAGACATTGACATCACGATGGATAGTGTAGCTGGGCACGCTAAGAATGGTACCTTCGGCGAAGTGTTGACCTGACACTGTCAAGCCGCCCTTTGGAGCAACGCGGGGAAGGCCAATGCCAGAGGTGGTGTGGACACGTAGAGCTTCGTTGACGCAAGCGTCTAGATAAGGAAGGAGTTTGACCTGATCAGCGGGTGCGACAACATCATCTTCCGCTCCAAGGTGGTCGTCCAATTCCTTTTGAAGTTTCGCCTGGACGCGGGGATTGCTGGCAATGTGATAGATAATAGCGGTAATTGAGCTAGGAAAGCGTAAGTATAGGTGCAGCATATTACTGTTTGAAGTTACTTTGCACTGCTATCCGAGCCGGCAATTAGGAAAGTTTGAGCTTCAGCTGTGAGTTCTTCCGCGCCCAAAGGCTTGCCTTCGTCGTCGCGACCGTTCTGCAGTTTGCTGAGCAAATCGTTACGATCGGTGGGGTTTGCCAATCGTTTCGCAACAGCCATGATAGATATGCCAGCCAAGTACCGAACACAGTCGGTTCCAAATCGGTATCCAGGAAGTTTGCTCACGATCGGCCTCCAAGAGGCAGGCAGCACACCTATACACATCGAAAAGTCACCACGGCCATTCAGGATCTCAACAGCGGGAATGCCGATGACGTCCGAATTTATTTCCTGTTTGCCGTAGGAATTCATAAGGGCTTGTTGGCTGCCATGGTGTTTTGGGGCCATGGCGACATCTTTACCGGATTCTAACATTCCAAATGGAGCTCCGAATGACAGGTCCCCGATGATGTCAAACGCCAGATAGTTCACCCCTACGACGGCTCTTGTATCAGTTATGTGAACCATGTGTCATGAAACCAGAGCTTACACGGCAAGACATTCAGATAGAGTCGTCCGTCTCTACCTTCCCATCCACCTTCTCCATCGTTTCCGGACATGCCTTTGAGAGCGAGGTCGTGGAATTGATCCCATCGCTTGATGAGTTGAAGAACATGACGCTTGAGGTGGGGCTCAAACTCAAGAACATTCTTTTGGGAGAAAATGTGCGAAATAATCTTGCGTTTACGTGTATGCTCGGGGCGATCACGGGTGTTGAATACGCCGCGTCTTATAGAGACGAAAGCATCATAAAAGTCGGATTTCAAAGCACCGTTTCCGTGACCGTAGATGGAGTTCAGGGCCTCTGGGTCGGCGACGGAGATGTGGTTGGGAGCAATGCGAACGATGGGGCCTGTTCCGCAACCAAGTTAGCGAGCTAGATAACATATCGAAAAGGGATACACACCATATTTTTGGTGGGCTTTGTGGACGCTGTCAGAGCGATGTCCCATCTTGCTAACATAGCCTAACCAGAGATGCGAAAACTTCGCGAGGAAGGGGCCCGGATGGCCTTTTACACCACAAGGGATCTACGAGCCACGGAATAAAGTGGGCGAGGAGACCGATAGCGGGGATTGCGAGAGCTACAGTGTAGTAATTGATAGAAGACATCTTGCAAGGAACTGAGGAGACATTGAGCAGCGGGATTTGCTGGTTTATGTACTGCGTTGCTGAGGCCAGTGGTCATAATGGACATTGTTGACAACGTTGATGTTACCATCGCAGCATCAGTAACCGTGACCGCAAATCTCCCAATGTGGCTGTGAATAAAACCATTTTCCGCACTTTCGCACTGTCGTTCTGACAGAATCTGACCGGAAATATGTGGTCTTCTCCCACAATCGGAAATACTGAGGTGTGGCAACATGTTTGGCGGTGGCGCACATTACTCAGTCCACGACGGTGACAGAACGAGGCCAAGATGAAATTGTCACGCCGTCACGAAATATCACGTCCTCATTTCCTTTCCAGGTATTCCTTTCCTTTTTGGCGGCAGCGCACATCCGAATTTCTCATCACTCATTCCAGCAAATAGAAGTTGCCTGGTGCGTAAAAGTACACCTATCTCAGCCATTTGTTTACATATATCCACGACAGAGCGCCTCATCCCAGATACTAGGTGCATATGTCGTCGTCCTCAGTACGAGCTTGTGCAGAGTGAGGTGCATGAATCTGCAACCTTAGTACGTTTCTTGCTCGTTTTAGGTGTCGGTAACTTGACAAGTATCAACCCCCCTGCAGGCGATGCTGGCGTGAGTAACCATTAGACTTTTTCAGTCCTTCTTTACAGTGCCACCCGTCACTCAGGGATAGGTACGTTGTTTTGGGCTTTGTCAGTGGTGACCTGATCACGTCCGCTCCTCTCGTCTCCTCATGCATATGATCACTGTCCATATAAGATGACTTGATCCCCACGGGGCCACCGGTAATGGTAAGCAAATTTCGTTACCGATAAAGATCTGCACCTCGGTTTTCTATTTCCTATCTGTCCCTTGTCACCCTGTAACTTGCTTAATAACCTCTCGCTTACGCCCCAATAGGCAACCCGATCGGTGGATTAGCCTTTCCCAGTGCGTTTGGTCAACTCGAACAAACGCATGAGCGCCAGATAGTAGGCACCGTTTCATCACCACTATCATCGCGAACGCAAGCTTAACAAGTGCTCTGCAGAGCTTTGTATCGGAGTTCCGGCCTGTTAGTGGGACTCCCTTTCATGTATGGCGGCCTTGGAAACACCGCAAGTTCTTCCGCTGCGCAACTGAGTAGGGTAATGATCGATTACTGGGTCTCATTGCGACATCTTTGAACCCGAATGATGGTCATAGGGTTTCACGTTCGTCCACCCTCGCAGCTCGTGGTTCGCTATGGCATGACCATTGTAAATTATTTATCCTTTTTTATATTATTAAGATTACGTCAATACAGCTGCACCGTTGGTTTTTGGGGCTTTATGACTTCCTCTTCATCTTCATCGTCGACCCCCTGAATTGACTCGTCTGATTCACTTTGAATTCGAAAGTGGGAATAGGGTGAGATCTGTTCCAAGAACGCCTACCTGTGCGGTCTTTTTTCACAGACCTTTCGCAGGTGCTTTCCGGGTGGGTACCTTCGCAGCGGCCTTTGTGGCTGTCTTCCTTCCGATCCCAAAGCCTCGAAATGTGGAACCGTCGCTGGAATCGTCGACAACTTCGATGTCCATCATCGAGTCGTCCGACTGACAAGCAGCTTCATCATCTTTGTTCCGAACCTTTCCCTGATGGAGCGTCAGTCCAAAAGGTTCCGAATTGAATGATGTTATCACCTTATCCCCAGTCGACTTTTCCTTTGCCCTCTCTACGTAGTCTTTCTCGTGTTGCTCTTTCGCTTGCAAAAGCTGTCACAGTTATGCATCGTACATATCGGCTTGAAAGTATACTATACCATGTCATTCAAACTGTGTTCATCGACGTCACCTTCTATTGTCTTTCCCCTGACGTCTTCCATAAGATAATCAAGCGCTTTCGTAACGTGCCTGTACAAAATTAAGCGCGTGGTAGTCCCGGGCGGTCATTAGACTGCCTCACGTTTCAATTGCATGCGTGTCGTCTTTGTCGACGAACATTTGAATCGCGTCAGATATTCCACGCTCACCCAAGATCTGCAGTTCTTGAGTGGAAATGTATTCCTTTAAAAGGTCAATGGGTTGACGTTGAGGTTTAGCTTTCCGGTCATCGAGGGTTTCGGGTTCAGACCCTTGTGAACGCGACATATAGACATCATTCATCTGTGAGAACTCAGGACGTCATCCCGAGGATATAGAGGACGTCACTAACGTTGAAACTTGATTGGTTCGATAACGATCTTTCGATAGCGTCGGACATAACAGTGTCATCGTCATTCTGACCTGCCATCCGTACTGTCACTTTTCGGAGCTAGAAGGAATGATGAAGACGAACTGAGAATCGAGGAATATGCAGGAAGGTCATCCTGCGCAAAGGCTCCCTTTTCAGACTATGACTTTGGATGAGAAACTTCATATTACCGACGCTTTTGAGTCTAATTCCATGCTTTTAGAGTGTAGGATAGATTAAAATGTTTGTTTAAGCAGGCAGGCATTGGGGCAGACTCACTCCACGAGCACTGCGTTCCCTATATTACGTATAAATGGCTTTATAAGGAATGATATAAGGAAAAGGTTCCGTTACCAT
The DNA here is from genome assembly GCA_015039365.1 of Amanita rubescens. Classification (NCBI taxonomy): domain Eukaryota; kingdom Fungi; phylum Basidiomycota; class Agaricomycetes; order Agaricales; family Amanitaceae; genus Amanita; species Amanita rubescens. Next base: position 8,638 of record WION01000287.1, read on the forward strand.
GCTGACCAACCACCGCCTTATACGCTTGCTTTACGTTCTCTAATAAGCCGTAAACGTTAGGGCTGACAGGGTCTGCCATAAAATCCTGCAGCAGAGTCAGGTTTGCTGCTCGTTTCCCAGAGAGCAGGTGCCTACGTGTGGTAAATGATCACACCATACGCTATCATGAACGAGGGCAACGGTGGCTTCTGGTTTCTATTTAGATTAGCGCTAAATTCCGATACTTGAATCGTGAGTCAAATCTTACCAGGTGCAAAAGCATCGCATTAATCAGATCAGATGGATGAAGCTGGTGTAACGTGTTCAACAAAGTAAAGGAACTCGGGGCTGAATGATGCGCACGGGAACGGCTTCTCGGAAGTTGTCCTCTAGTATGACTTGTCCAAGAGACAACGGGTGATTGTTGGATGTTTCGACTACCTTCCTTGGGATGGCTTGAGGCATGGGCATGTGTATGAGCTGGTTTGCGTCAAGTCTCGCATTGTGAGGTGAGTTATGACTGTCGCTCGTGCTTTGATGTAAATTGGCTTGGCTAGTACCCGACATATCGTGAGTTTGAAAATGGGTGGTTCTCGTTGGGAAAGGCGCGGAGGAAGACTCTCCATCACGAGTTGTTACACCGATGCTGCTCTTTAGCTTATCCCATACGTCGGGTCGAAGCATTATTTTAAAACCGCGCAGGAAGACACATTGATTTGGTTCATCATCATCGGAGAGGACTATATCCTTTGATTTCGGCCCTACTCTTGCCTCCACCTTGCCCCGGCGGCCCCATTGACACGATCCTTCATTGAAAATAACGCGCAAGTCATCGCTGGCGGTCGTGCGCCCATAGAAGACCGCAATGCCCCAGCTCTTGGACTTGATACACTCCGTAACGAAATAAAGGGATCCGTTGGAGACGTCCCTGCCTTCTTTCAATACATACTCGTACCAACTTGCGGCGTGGCGAGCTGCATGCGTCTCGAAATGAAGGGTATTCACTGCTTCATAGAGAGTGGCACCTGTGGGCAGAGCAAGAACGGCTCCTTCTGAAGCTGAACATTGAAATGTATGCCTAGAAATGTTCTGGTAAACGGCCTTCACACAATTGGATTGGTCATACTTACGATTCTGAATCACAAACTTCGTTCACATGTTCGCTGGGAAGACATTCACCGTGATCGAACTGATCGTTAACTCTGACAACCGCCTTGAGCAACTCGAAGCCATCAGGAAGCGCGGCCGGATGAACACCTGCGTCTGATTTGCAAGCATTGAATAGAAAGTCGAAGGCGCCATTTGGAGTTATCATGCCAACATCTCCTATACGTATTCCTTTCTTCCGGTATGCAGCCGGAAGACCTCTGTATGGCGTCGGCATGTAGAGTGGGTAACCCGCCCCATGCGTCATCATCTCGAGAGAGTATATGTGAGTTCTGGCACGAGAAGCGCATGGATATGCTTTCTGAACGGTATGTCAAGAAACGACGAAGAGAAGGGCTATGAATAGCTTTCTCACAGGCCTATTTATAAGAATGTCGGGGTCCGCGTAATCAGCGGTTGCTTCCGGGTCGAACGCATTGTCGAGCTAAAACACCTTATTATTCTAAAAGTAAAATCGCGAAAGGGTGCAACATACATCAGGAGATGATGTGGAAAGGTCATTATTCTTCTCTAGGGTTCATTATCAAATACATCAAAGCAATAGATGAGAGGGTACGAACTCAGTGATTGAAGTGTAATCGGCGGCTCTTCATTTCTAGGCCTGGCATCGTCCTGGGCGACAGGTATTTCGGGCCCGCGACTCTGCTCATCGGCCTCTGATGACACATTCAACCAGTATGTCAATAAATGTAGTATCCGATAATGGATACCGTCAAACGGACCTTGGAAATGCCCCAAGTTGTCAACACCCGATAGGCTCGTTATGACTACAACGCCGGCGTTGATGTGGTTCTCGGAGATGTTCAACCTGGCATTGTCGCCCATATCGTACATCCCGCAGTTGTTAATGAGGAAATCCTTGGCTTTTTGCAACCAATTGCGGCGCGTTTGGATCACGCTGGAGTCTGCAGAAGGCTTCACGTCGCCGTTGTTGGGCATGGAGAACTTGTGGATGGGTAATGATAACGAATCCCTTAGCTTGAGTGCAACGTGGTAAGAGGTTTTCCGGAATTGGCACGAGCGGCTAGCCTATGGGTATTCTTAATCTCAGGCTGGCACTGCCTTACGGTTTTCGTCGTTCGTCAACATGTGATGCGGTTGAAGCTGAGGCACTAGTCGATGTTCTGCTGAGCCAATCGGTTCTTCGGGCAATAGGAAGTAGTAGAAGCACCCAATCGATGGACATGTCTTCGTTTCTCGGTACCAGGCGAATACTGGTCAAAACGTGGCTGCATTGAAACTGAGCGGGCCGACCAGCCGTTATTTGGTCTAGTCAATAATAACTAATGTCAAATACGCGCAAAGAGTCCGGCCCGGTCCGAAGCCACGGCGATTTCGCGTCGCGCGTCGGATTTAACGCTTATCCCAACATGAGACGCAAATCGCTCAACTACATTGCTATTGACGTCTGGCAGGCTTTCGAGATTAAATCTCAGGTCCCTATCTATCCACTACGTCAACGAAATCAAGAAGGAATATACCCATCGACACCCTGGCAGCTCTACCGAATGCATCGGAACTGTCCGTGGAGTTTTAGTGGAACATTGCATGCGGAAGCTACGAGAGGATTGGCGGAGTAGAATCGCCTGAGATTAGCAATGCGCCGAGAACACTGGCGAAATATGATGGGTAGATGTAGATATGTCATAGTGTTGCCACATGGGTGCTCAAATGACGTTCTGTCCTTTCTAATACATATTAGTCTTTTTTATGTTTACCTGACGACCCGAACGATTTCCCTCTGCAGAAAAGTGAAGAAATAAACGAGATGAGAGTAAAAAAGTCCAAATTATTATCCAAGTTGCAGAACGATTATGAAAAACCTTATTTAAACTTCGGGCACACCGTGGTAGTATTGTCCAACTTGACCCCAAAACGGTTCTGTGGTGGAAAACATTTTGCTCATCAACGTGGCCTCTGAGTCGGTTCTAACCCTCGGAATAGTAGTCGCAGTAGGTATGTCATCAGGATCCTACGACGTTTGTATCAGCACGCCAGCTCGAATGGCAATAGAAGAGGACTACGCACATAGGGGTTTTGAGGGACAGGCTGAGACTCCGATTGCGTAGGCGCGATAGGAGGGGAAGGTGAGGAAAGTATTGTAACTTCGCTTGTCTGTGGAGACTTTTGAGTGACGGGATGGGAGGATTTGTGGCTTGTATAGAACCAGACAAAAAATGTTGCGATGGTTGTTCCCAGAGCAACACCTCCGATCACGCTGCCTGCGATCGCGCCGGCGTCGGTTTTAAATGACTGAGAAGAGGAGTTCACTGTCGACGTTGGGGATGATATTAACGTCAAAGTCATAGTCGGCGATGATATTGGTGTTGATACCGAGGGCGGAGCCGATGACGTTGACTTTGATGATGTGCGTGCTGATGTTGATGGTAAGGAACGGAGCGTGACATGGACGCTATGCGGGAGCAGATACGATCAACACCCAAATTGAGCAGTTGCAAATGCAGCTCTCGTCTGATTGGGCTCAAGGGCTGTCTGATGAGCCGCCACCCGCGTATTATTGATCGTCATGGACGTTTTTACATGTCGTTTTCGCTTCAGAGTCCATCTCTACTATTCTTCGTGCGTACATGAAGCGGCTGATACCCTGGTGGAAAAGGCACAAGTGTTACGGGTTCACTTGCCAAGCGAAATGCAGGTAAGCGGGTTATGCTACGTTGATCGCGTAAGATGTCTTCGAAGGGGCCCGAATTTGCATTATAAATAGAATTTTGGCACGGCAGGTCGTTATTGCTCACTGTAACGTCATCGCTCTGGTGTGGTGGCCGATTGAAGGAGGTGTCAAGGACTGAGGCAATGAGCCTCCTCTGCTTATGTCGGAATCGGAATATGAGCCCTCCGGACCATACCGAGGGCTCCCAATGGGGTGGTAGACCGGTTCTTGACCTGTTGTAAGGTCACCGTAGGTGCAAGTCGTCGACACTGATATTGACAAGGCGTGCCTGGGTCATGCAGACCAGGAAAAGAGCGAGTAATGCAAGGAAGGCTTGTCTTGACCCAGATATGCATCTATCGTGGTAGAAGTTTTCATAGTTAGGAGCGCTGTTCACGGACGCCGCCGCGCTGCCACGCTGCCGTGACTCGGGTTCTGCGGGGATAGCTTACGTTTAGATCCCAAGTATATTCAAACGATAACTCGTTTCGCTAGTACTCGCACTTTCTCCTCTTCATCCACGTGAGGGATTTTGCTATTGCCCGTCTTGCACGTCCGATATAACGCCGGGGCGGACCAGAATTGCGACGCTCAGCTTCCCCATATTCACGAGCCCAACGCGACTCGATCCGCCGACTTCTCTGTTGTTTTGGTTTATTTACAGCGATTCTCTCCCACACGTGTCTGGCCATGCCTGTCCCTTGATGAGCTTCTCTTGAATACCCGCTGTTGCGTCGGAAAGGAGGATATTGATTTAGGAACAAGGAAGAAGGTGCGATTCCTTTCATTTCATTTGCCCTATCTTTGACACACCGAGTCATCTACTAAGGGACAAGCCATCCCGTATGTCGAGCCATGATGAATATCCATGAAATGCGGGTATTGTTCCACCGTGTGCAATGTATCCACAATTGATCATACTACAGATCCTTTGCCGAATCCAACGTTCTCGGCGCTTTCCTGGTTTCGCATCATCTCCTCCTTTATCACTTGCAGGATCTCGTTTGTCATTTTCTCGGTTGATCCTCCTAGTGCCCTCATCCCTGTGCGCCTGTCCATCGTCTGAGCTTGAGGAATGTCGCTGTCATGGGACGCGGCAGCGTACGCATTATTAAAAGGCCACCGGACGTCACATGGGTGTCGATGTGCACATGGAACGCGATCGCTGACGCCCCGAAACGGTAAGATTTTCAATCGGTTCTGCACGAGAGGTTTCGATTACGCTCCTATCCTACTCTTCAAGCCACGTCCAACCTTTCCTCGTATTACGTCTCACCACGTTTAGGATGTGCGTATTATCTTGACGTGAATTTGGTAGACCAATCACCTCGAGTTTCACTAAAAGCCTCGGACCGCAAAATGCCTGGACAATGTAATTCGACCACACGATAAACATTATGTTTTACATTTCCTTATTCCGTTCATTCTCTCTAGTTGACTATATCGCCGTTTCTGTCACTAACAGGCTTCTAGACATTGTCCCGTGGGCCTCAATCTGCGCAAGTTGATAATTCGTGCTCTCGGCTCTTCTTTCAGAGGGGAGAGGACTCTACATAACGTCGTCGTAGTCGATGTCTTCAGCAACTCGACAGTACTAAGGAACTTCCCGATGCGCAGGTGACTCTCGGAGTTTTGCATTTTTTTTACGCTGGAGGGCTACATTTTTCGATGCATCAGGAACGTCAACCTAGGTAGTGTGTGTATTGTCCACGTCGAATGAATGAAATGATTTTTCGTTTGGTGCGAGCTCATACCTTTCCGAAGGCCATAATGCTTATATCATGAATTTAGCTACTAGATGAACCCCAGCACTTAGTGAGCGCTCGTTTCCAATACTCCGTGACTGTATGCTGCTATGCGAGCGCATTATGTCCATTATCGCGATTCAGTTGTGCTTTTGTCTGCGGTGGAAGTTTAGGTACAAACTAGTCCTACGGCACAAGCACACATTATTCGACGTAAAACTGTGCTGAATATAAAGTTTTTCCACTTGTCACCATACTCTAATGATTAGAATCTGGCTTTTCATCATAGGGCGGTGGTACTTTTTCAACAAAATATCTTCCGTATTTGACTTCGATTTTAATGTAATTGCCAGCCTGGGACTTGGGCTGCAAGGAGTGGTGATTAAGGCGCATCAAAATCAAATAAAAGGTTGCCACTGACGGATGTTTGACGCCACACGCCTTCTAATAGATATCCACCATGTTTTTCCAATGTAGATAATGGAAGCTTCGCCGGACGCCAATTCGGCGCGGAACGGGGCGGCGGCGGAGTACCATCGTCGTATAGAACCTGCGGTGATAGAATTCTCGTCCCCCTCGAAGGTCAAACTAGAAGGTTTTGTTCTCTTCGGTTCCTTGTCACCTTACGTGAGATAGCAAGAACATGAGCTAAAAGTAATGAGATTTACCGTCTGCAAAATATCAGCATGGTGAGAGCTACGAGGAACAATAACGCACTAGTATCCATTTTGTATCATGTAGGAAGCCTGTCCGTGCAAGTAGTGTCTCGGTCAACCTCTTTTCCAGGGGAAGCGCCGTCACAAATGTGGCAAGCAGGAATAAAAGTAGTGGATATGAGAATAACATGATGGGAGTGATGCGGGACAGCAATGGGGAGACCAGCTCTGAGGTGGGTTGGGAAATCGCGCCAATTTATACCGTTGGCTGCTGGACACGTGGCGTGCTGTCTAGTGGTCCAGGATCATGATGATGAACGAGTCGGAGTTGTCAGGAGAATTGATTCGCAACAACCAACATCACCAGACATCAAGTAACTTGATGTACATAGCTCGGTGGTCGCTAGCTGCTTGATCATGATAAAACTGATCTTCGCCTGGCAAGGACACCCTCGGCCCGCGACGGCCGAGAAGATGATGGCGTAGTAAGCGTTCGGTCATTTACGTCAGATTACGTGGAGACGGACGAGTAGTCGTTCACCGATTCAAGTTGATTCTATGTACCTCCACAAGATTAAGTTGGACGTCGCAGCGAGAAGCTAATTTCTTCGCCAACCGAGCTGGCTTATCAGGTGCGAGTCAAACCACGTCAAACCAGGCACACTATTCGGAGCAATTCACCCTGACCCGATCTAGCGCCGGTTCACTGGAGGTGGGTGCCAGGCCCAGCAAGAGGAGCTCCGAGCGCCTTCTTCCTCCCAGCAAGCAGATGTCGCGTCCTCGTCCCAGGACAGTGTACCACCATACCATTCCCCGCTTCATCCTCAAGTACTTCCAGAGTACTCCACCCCTGTGAGTGCATTACTTCAAAGCTATGCCGGCGCACAAGGTGACAGCCTGAGTGCCTTTCCATCCTCATAATAGATCGAGGAAGTTAGTCGATCAACAGAAAACTTAAGGCAGACGGGGAAAGACCCACGAAAGCTTCGTGTATTCAATCTCTCTACTGGGGTTCTAGATGAACTCTCGTTTGACGATGCTTATGGTGTCCACAATCTCTATCGAGACTACAAAAATATCGACGACATTGATGAAGTCGAAAGCAAGCTTGGCCAGCTCGTCGAACATCCATCGGTTGAACTCATCCAGTCGATACACGCAGACGCAGCGGGTGGTCGGGACATCGTCGTCTCGCGGGAGAAGCTCGAACGTCTCCGCAAGTTCATCTTCATCATGTTCTTTCGACAAGTCGGCGTATCGCACCACTTCTTCGACGTGAACCACCCCGATAATGCCGCCAGCGCCGCAGTGGATTGAAGAGTTTGCCAAGGCCGTGGCGAGGCGTGGTGGAGGGTCCGCTACGGCTCTGGACATGTGGCTGCGTGCTTTGGCATACATCATCGATACGCTGCACAATGATTTGATCAAACAGGGGTTTGAATGCATGCCCGGTTTTGGCGATGCTCGTGCGGATCCCGCCAAAAGTTGCAAACTCGTATGCGACGCTGGGAGGGTGTTATTACCTGCAAATTTGGCAGACCGCACCCGGTCGCGAATTCGTCTTGACGGATAATAACATGGGGCTCTTCGAGGGCCTGGCAAACTTCCTCAGCCCCTCTTTTGGTCGTTTAAGCCTTCCAGAAACGCTCCCACAAGGACTCCACCGATTGTTCGTTATTAGTCCCACGATGACGTTTGTGCTTCGCCTGAACGATAACATTATAAACACAATGGCAAGGGAAAGGCAGGTTCTAATCAACGGTGACCTGGATAAGATTCCGAAGATCCTGCCCGTCTCTAAAACTGTTGGCGACATGCCACTGGACAAAAATATCCATCAGTACAGAGCGGGCCCTGGCCAAAAAGACAAATTCACCTTCACGATCACCACACTCACGCCAGAGCAGACGGACCAAGTTAACTTCGTGCTCCTTCGTGAGGTGAAAAAGAATGGCTTCCTATCATTCAAAGATACAAAGCTGTGTGGAGAGCTACTCACACGGTATTGGAAGGCTACTTACTTTGTTGACATGGGGGAGCGACCGAAATTACGGCCGCTTTATTCCCAACTTGTTCCGAAGGAGACAAGGGCATCCCTGTCAGTGCAAACTTCTTTGTCGGTCCCCGAGTTGTCTGGAAACAGGAGCACTCCATCATCTTCGATCGAAGTCTGATATTGCAGCTTCCTTGCCCGGTCTGAAAGGGCGACTAAGGTTCTGAATGTAGTAATGTCTTCATTGGTGGTTAAATATGTACTGAATGATACAATACTTGTTGTGTTTCATGTGTGTTATATATGTACATACTACTAACCAAAACATATCTGTGGATTATTTTTAGATTTTGAGCCATGCTAGGCAAAATCTGATACCCTTAACCCCCCTTGTATACCCTGAACCCTCCACCCTTACTGACTTAGGCCTGTATGATTGTTCATAAATAGTCTATGACTAGAAAAGTACATACCATCAATGTGAGTCACCTGCCCATAGAGTAATGTGACAAAATCTTGGCCAGAGTGCAGAAGGTCTGAAGTAATACCAGTTTTCAACTTCTGAACATAGCCTTTTTGCTTGTATTGATCCAAGGCTTCTGTAAGTGATGGCAGAAATGGTTTGTTGATCCAAAAGGAAAGCTTGGCAATAATAATAATTGCTTAAAGGTTTAAGCATAAATACCATAGATAAAAAGGAGTGATTTACAAACTAAGACCTGACAATAAGTAGGCTTACACTTGTGATGGCATCAGTTGTGTAGTAGCAAAGAAAAACAGAACAAAATACCTTGACTGCAAAGGTCTTTTGCTCATCTCCAAATATGGAGAAAAGTTCATCCTAGTTACAGTAAGATGATAGAGTTAAATATCCCATGTACATATCATCAGACTTACACACTAGCAGGCAAACTAATATGAAAGTCAATACCTCATGAACCAGCATTACTTACCTGGAAATCAAGATAAGAGAGAGGATTGATCACATAAGGTGGGAATGGGTCAGCTGAAATGAGATCTTACAGTCTATGATAATAATATAAAAGGGAGATATAAAAAGAATATGGCAACATGCTCACTGTCTGATGTACATAGAATGTAATGATATATCAAACATTCATTAATTGAGGTATGCTCAGCCTGAGAATGCAGGTCAGAAAGTTGCAATGTGACTCACAAGCTATTGGTTGGAGTGCTGAGACTGTCATCCAAAAATGATATGCAATGTCACTCACATCCTGTTGGTCATAGGAAAAGATGTGATGAGACTGCCTTTCACAAAATGTCCAATGTCACTCACTCCCTGTTGGTCATAGGAAAAGATGTGATGAGACTGCCTTTCACAAAATGTGCAATGTCACTCACTCCCTGTTGGTCATAGGAAAAGATGTAATGAGACTGCATTTCACAAATATGCAATGTCACTCACTTCCTGTTGGTCATAAGAAAAGATGTAATGAGACTACCTTTCAAAAAATGTGCAATGTCACTCACATCCTGTAGGTGATAGGAAAGGATGTAATGAGACTGCCTTTCACAAAATATGCAATGTCACTCACTTCCTGTTGGTCATAGGAAAAGACTGCCTTTCACAAAACGTTGCAATGTCACTCACTTCCTGCTCATCATAGGAAAAGATGTGATGAGACTGCCTTTCACAAAATGTCCAATGTCACTCACTTCCTGTTGGTCATAAGAAAAGATGTGATGACACTGCCTTTCACAAAATGTGCAATGTCACTCACATCCTGTTGGTCATAAGGAAAGATGTGATGACACTGCCTTTCACAAAATGTGCAATGTCACTCACTTCCTGTTGGTCATAGGAAAAGACTGCCTTTCACAAAATGTGCAATGTCACTCACTCCCTGTTGGTCATAGGAAAAGATGTAATGAGGCTGCCTTTCACAGAATGTCCAAAGTCACTCACATGCTGTTGGTCATAGGAAAAGATGTCATGAGACTGCCTTTTACAAAATGTGCAATGTCACTCACTTGCTGTTGATCATAAAAAGATGTGATGAGACTGCATTTCACAAAATGTGCAATGCCACTCACTCTCTGTTGGTCATAGGAAAAGATGCAATGTGACTGCCTTTCACAAAATGTCCAATGTCACTCACAAGCTATTGGTCATAAGAAAAGATGTGAAAAGACTGCCTTTCACAAATGTGCAATGTCACTCACTCGCTGTTGGTCATAGGAAAAGATGTGATGACACAGCCTTTCACAAAATGTCCAATGTCACTCACTTCCTGTTGGTCATAGGAAAAGATGTCATGAGATTGCCTTTCACAAAATGTGCAACATCACTCACTCGCTGTTGGTCATAGGAAAAGATGTGATGACACTGCCTTTCACAAAATGTCCAATGTCACTCACTCGCTGTTGGTCATAGGAAAAGATATGATGAGACTGCCTTTCACAAAATGTCCAATGTTGCTCACTCCCTAGTTGGTCATAAGAAAAGATGTGATGACACTGCCTTTCACAAAATATCCAATGTCACTCACAAGCTGTTGGAGGAAAAGATGTGATAAGACTGCCTTTCACAAAATGTCTAACATCACTTACTTGCTGTTGGTCATAGGAAAAGATGCCATGAGACTGCCTTTTACAAAATGTCTAATGTCACTCACCCGCTGTTGGTCATAGGAAAAGATGCCATGAGACTGCCTTTTACAAAATGTGCAATGTCACTCACTTCCTGTTCATTATAGGAAAAGATGTAATGGGACTGCCTTTCACAAGATGTCCAATGTCACTCACATGCTGTTGGTCATAGGAAAAGATGTAATGAGACTGCCTTTCACAAAATGTCCAATGTCACTCACAAGCTGTTCAAGGTCATAGGAAAAGATGTGATGACACTGCCTTTCACCAAATGTCCAATGTCACTCACAAGCTGTTTGTCATAGGAAAAGATGTGATGAGACTGCCTTTTCACAAAATGTCCAGTGTCACTCACAAGCTGTTTGTCATAGGAAAAGATGTGATGAGGCTGCCTTTCACACAATGTCCAATGTCACTCACTCCCTGTGGGTCATAGGAAACAATGTGATGAGACTGCCTTTCACAAAATGTCCAATGTTACTCACTCCCTGTTGATCATAAAACAAGATGTGATGACACTGCCTTTCACAAAATCTGCAATGTCACTCACTCGCTGTTCGTCATACTAGGAAAAGATGTGATGACACTGCCTTTCACAAATTGTCCAATGCAACTCACTTCCTGTTGGTCATAGGAAAAGATGTGATGACACTGCCTTTCACAAATTGTCCAATGTCACTCACTTCCTGTTGGTCATAGGAAAAGATGTGATGACACTGCCTTTCACATAGTGAAATGCCACTCACTCCCTGTTGGTCATAGGAAAAGATGTGATGAGATTGCCTTTCACAAAATGTGCAATGTCACTCACTTGCTGTTGGTCATAGGAAAAGATGTGATGAGATTGCCTTTCCCATAATGTGCAATGTCACCCACTTCCTGTAGGTCATAGGGAAAAAATGCATAGAACAACTTTTCAGAAATAATTTGATGTTACTCACATACTATTGGCCATAGGCAAAATTTTGATAAGGTCATCTTTTGAACCACTAAATCACCACTGTGACGTGCTGCTAACCTCCTATGTTCATGAAAAGATGTAACTTTCTTTTGACCAGACTTGCAATAAGTTCACTTACAATCTATATAACAACAGAATGTGTCCAAATTGTCCTTTAGTAAGAGTGGCTAGCATCACTCACTTCCTTTTGGAGTGAAATTAGCTTCATGAATTGGAAAAAAAGAAAACAATACCACTGACTCTCTTTTGCCATTTTATTTTATTTTTTGAATTCACATCTCACAAAAGGGTCACATACATCCTGTTTCTTTTGGTATAGCTGTGAAGAAGCTTTGAAAAGGAGACATTTACTGTCTGTTGTTTTGGGACAAGATGTGATGTTTATAAGCAGACAGAAAGGAAATGCCATTTACTTTCTGTTATTAATCCAATCAAATTTGTCAAGACACTCTTTCAGATAACAGTATGTCACCAACTTTCTATTGATCATTCACTTATGTCTGATAAAACATCAATGTTGCTTACTTTCTTCCAGAAGGTCAGATGTGGTTGAAGAAGTGTTGTATTACTCACTCCCTGTCCACAAGAGACCAGATGATTGACAACTTGCATGATTACAATGATAGATAGCTCACTTGCTATTGGTCATATGATGCACCATGGAATCTTTTACCAAAAATCAAAATTAAGTCATGTCACTCACTTCCTGTAGATTATGGGACAAGACTGCTGATTAAGAAAGAAAATGTTGCTCACAAACTATTGCCATGAGACAAATGTCAGATCTATGCTAGTTCAATGTCACTTACCCACTGATATCAATATCATCAGATCCTGCCACCAAGAATATGGTAACAACTAACCTGTGTTTCACTCAGTTGATCATTGGCCATCTGAAGCATTACTAATCCTGTTTTCATGTGAATGCACTGGCCCAGTGTTACATACCTCCTGATGAATTTTTGTAAGTATTTATCATTCCAGATGAAGGCCACCTACCTCCCTGTCCAACTATTGCCATTTAAATTTTCCTATGCTGATGTGCAGTTTGAAAAAAATGCATACCCAGAAATGTGGAAATTTTGAAAAAACTTTGATCATGACATCATCCCATGGATCTTCATGTCTCAGAACATGTCTGAACAATGTCAATGTTAGTAAGTGACAAGTTGTGAGTGTGACCTCACTGAAGTGCAGATTTAACACAAAGGTCAAGATTATTCATCTGTGTTGAAACAAACAGCTGATGTATGCTGTCATCATCTATTGCATCAGCAGTTTGCTGAGTTAATTCAGCACAATTCTTCTCAGGTAAATCCATGTCTATGAAATAACATTACTCCCATTTTAGAAAGAAATCCTCATCATTCTCACCTTCCAATCGCACATATGCCTTGGGAGGGTATTTGGCATCCAAAACTTTAGGAAGATAAACCTTCTGAAAAGTGATTTCAGCAATTTCACTGGCTCTCTCCCACTTATCTTCATCCTTTGTATCAGTCAAGTTGACAAATTCACTGGCTATTTGACCATCAAATTTAGTGAATACAACCACCAAGGGAACTGTAAAGGAAATATTTACTAGTCAGCACTAGTAGATTTTATGGCAAGTTGGCCAATGGAAAGAAGGTAACCTCTCCAAAACCAACAAGTTACACAGTGAGATATGAATTCATTAGGACTCACCTCTGCCTGTCCCTTTATTGAAGAATTCAAGTTCTGCAGATAGAATGGGACGAGGGCTGTCCATGGGTATACAGTACCTAGAGGAAGCAAGGTCAGCCAGTACTGTAAAGGGAAAAAGCATAATACCAAATTGCATGCAGCTGGCTTTTCAGCTCAGTTTCTGCAGACTTCTTTTCAATGAAGTTCCAAGCAATCTCCAATTCCTCATTTGAACCACATTCAAAACCCTTAGAGTCATGGAAGATAAAGTTACTTCCAGGGTATGTAATTTGATGCTCAATATCATGCTCGCCTCTCTGTTATCATTGCATGTGAATGGGTACATCCATACATCATTACCTGACTCACCTCGACTGATGGCATCAAATGAATCACAGACTGTTCAAGTTGATTACCTGCAAGAAACTCAGCAATCAAACTTGGAAGCACAAAACTGAGATTGACTTACCATCCCTGTCACATATGATGGGCTTTGTCCCCTTTGCTACACCACAAACCTTCTCCAGGATGGTTGTCTTGCCTGCATTAGCCCTCCCAATGACAAGGATGCGAAAGTGTGGGCATAGATAGCGCTCCCTGAGCATCTGAACACGTGTCTCATCCAAGCCTGCATCTGATATGTGTCAGTCAAGGGTTAGCAATGCTGAGTCACATAAATTAGCCTACTCAAGGAATGTGCACCAGTTGTAGCTGCCATGATGATGTTATGCTAAGATCAAGATCAGATTGTTTGATTGAGGTGGTGGTGAAAAGGAAATGCACACCAGAGATAATGGAAAAAAGCCTCAATGATACTACTGCCAATGTGTGAATCAAGAAGTGTATTGGACTTGAATGGATGATGTGTCTGGACTCTGGATTAAGAGATCAGAGGTAACGGTGGTGAGTTGGACTAAGTAGGGCAGCGAGATAACGGTGTGTCAGCCTGTCAGGTGACCGTGGGGAGGTCAGAAACGATGCGTTTGAACTTTGAAGAGCGGGCACGCCGCAGAGCGATGGAGTATACTGTGTGGCACAGGTACGAGCGAAATCGAATGGTTGCGTCTGGTCAAAGGTGAGAGCGCGCAGACTATAAGTTCACGGGGCAGCACTGATCCCCGGGAGCGTTGCTCTCAGGCCCAGTCAAAGATAAACTTCAACTCCATTCGGCAACGTCCCACGCTAGTTACCGTCTTCAGGCCATCCTAGCTCTTTCTCGAAACTACATATTGCAACAATACGGATAGGTGCTCGTTTTTACGTCGGTGCTCCATCCTCTCAGACTACCACCGCTCCCACATGCCACATTGAAATTGTCCACGCTGTCCCAGCACCATCTTCTATTCGGGTCTCCCGCCAGTCCACCGCAACCAATCACTGCCAACGTTATGACTTGTCTACTGAGCCCTCTTTCACCAGATATATGTACCACGGCGCGATATGCGGACTCGGATGGCAAAGCCAAGGGAGAAATCACCTCGCTAACGCCATCTGGCCTTGCACAACTGAAGCGGCACCCCCTGGCACTGCAGGAACCTATCATGGAAAAGCTGTAATTGAGATTGCAATATGCCATCGAAAATGCTTATGTTACGATATCGATAGCGCCGCGAGCCACCAACCGCAGATCATCATCACCTCCCACGCCCTACCCCAAACACTAGATTTCGTGACTATCCACGATATCCTGCTTGCCGTCCATGGCGATCCGGGCTGTAGAGAATAGCTCTTCGGGGTCGAGCAGGCCAGGGATGTTGGGTGGAACTGAATTGCTGTTGATCACGAACTGATGAAGAAGATACCTTGCAAGCAAGTTAGCTACGACCTCGGAATGATTCCAAGTGGAACAGATCCACTCCGCGATAGCGCAATTGCGCTCTGCGATGAGTGCGTCCTCCAAACGCTGTCACGCTCTCGCCTCAGAGGTTTGCCCAATGTTGAACAGGAACCTGTAGAATAGCTCAGTCTCGTATATTGAAGGATGCGAAAGTGCGCCAAGCTTGGCCCTAACGAGGCCGTTGGACAAGAGGTGCGGGACACACTGTGAAAGCCATTGGCCCTCTCTGGGTAACCGACAAATCGTCAAGATTTGGGACGTCACAACGAGAATCTAATTTCTTCGCCAATCCACTTTCTGAATACGATCGGATACAGCTCGATCCGACTGCCCACTGCTAAGTACTAAGCGCGAAGCATAAATACAAGCTTTAGTACATCACGACGAATCCGCCGTCTCTCTCACTCCATTCAATTTGTATCGTTTGCGGGGGAGGTACTTGACTAGGCTGCAAAATGGCTCATTAGTAAGGCACGGCAGAAATTTGAAATATCGAGTCGCCACTGACTACGATTCGCCTCCACTTGTGACTCAACCAGCTCTCCTGACCCTTTATATGGGGAGATGATAAATCAACCCGCAGTGGCGTGGACATCCCAGTAGACGCATCCGGCCCAGCAAAAGCGACTTGAATCTCGGTAATAGAACTTCTATCGCCCACGAAAGTGATCTGATCTTTCTTTTGCGGACCATCAACCGCCCTTGCCCTACGTAAGATGCTATGAAGATAAAGGACAATGTCCACTCACTGCGCAATATCAGCATGCGGATACATATGTTACGTAGTTTCGAAATAACGCACCCGTTCCCACTTTGTGCCACGTAGGAAGTGTGCTGTTTTAAGAGGTCGTGGTGGCAGAGGAGCCGCCATCGCAGAAGTGCTAAGCAGGAATAGAAGCAGTAAATATGCGAAAAACATGATGGTGTGCAGACTGAGGAACGATGAAGAACGATAGGGATTGGGGATAAGGGAGGCCAGCTCTGATGTGTTGGGGAATCATGGGGGGTTTTATACCATCATAACCATTCCAGTGATTCATCATATTTTGATGCGCGAATCAGAGTCGCCAGGGAGCAGCTCCACACCGCATCACAGTGCAATTGATTTCAATCATCACGGGTACGGGGCTGCTGCCACTGTTCATCTTCGCATGATCTAAGCTCGTCAGCATCTGAAGAACATCATGGACTGGTAATTTCACTTTGAATGTTCATCCGAACTGGGCAGTATTACAGTCAGTGCGCCGTTTAGTCAAGACTCGAGAGCGCGCAGACTCGCGATGTTGCTCCGTGAGTCACACTGATGAGCAGGATTGCTAATGGACTCACCGATTGACGAGAACAACCCAGTGCCAATCTCATTTTTTTTAGGTCACGACTCGTGAATGCGCCAGTGACGACAGCATATACTAGTAGTTGGATGCGAAAAGAGTGTCACTCCAGAAGGTCGAAAGGCTTCCATAGCAAAATACTTGAGTCGAGCAACATTTGGGGACGTCAAACATTAGGTGACCTGATTCTTCCACGATATATAAGTACAAGACACAACGGGTCATCTATTTAGGAAAAAAAGCTCGAGAGTGCGACTCGCCTAAGTTTTTTCAATTAGTCGCTTTTTACCGAGACCGTTCCTTGGCACTTACATCATGCTCACCAGGGATGGGGAACCAGAGAGAAATCAGGAGGGGTTCGTGTCGGTATATGAAGAAAATGATCTGGGCCGTTCTGTTGCGTAATGCGGAGAACGGTGCCCTCAGGAATAAGGTACGTTTCCCAGTTTGGATCGCTCCTAGTTGCGTGGGAGTATAACGACGTCGCCCCCGCCTTTTCCACAGAATCTTCCAAAGACAGAACCTGGAAGCTCGGGACGAATGGAGTTGGCATGGAGTAGATTTTGACATCATCCGGTGTGAGAATGTATTGGTGTTCGCGGTTGATGAAGTCGAAGCAATAGCATTTGTGGATCGCCAAGTGTCCCCGCTCCAGACCCGGACCGTCAGATCATCTCTCAACCGCAAGAACTTCACCTCTTCTCCATGGTTCAGGCTTACGCTGGGATTGGAACTGTCAGTCTTCAAGTTCAAATCACTCACGGTGACTCACCCCGATTAGCATTCCAGCGTAGCCATTAGGAAATGCCTTTTCTATCGCGGCCTTGCCTCGTGCCTCGGCAATTTCCATTGCCTGCATGGTATGTTCGAGAGAGCCATACATTTCGATAGCACGTGTCCTGACTTCTTGCTCTGTCAGGCCGTGCTTTTCCATTGCTGAGCGCACGAACACCTTTAGCTGAGGGCTCTCTGGGGCAGTGGCCATTGGATTGATTGTAGATGCAAAGACGCAGTGCGTCACGGTGAAGCGTGCACGGACCATGATAAATATCGTTCACGCTACCAACATCCGTTATCCACCTCAATCCACGTTCTACTATGGCCTTCGTCCTCGAGCCTTTGCCCCAACTCTGGAACGACTCTGCCTCGCAATTCATCACTGCTATGGTCTCCTGTCCCTTCCTATCTACCAGTCAATGGTCTCGCCTTTGTCTCGGATATTGACAAAATGCCGTGCTAGCGCTCGCTTGTGCGGGTCAGGGGCCTGGCAGTCATCTTCGGCTTGCTCACTCTCCTCCACTACTCAGTAATAATAGCGATACTGCTCTACCAGCCCAACGAGCTCTTGGGTCCGTCCGATCTGCGATAACCGTTTCTTGGAGCCAAGCACGTCCTTGGCCTTTGACGGAACCCAGCATTAACAACATGAACATTACTTTCACTTTCACGGTTTCTCTCGGTGCTCGTTTTTCTTATCTAACGTGGTCAGCAAGTTCGCAACCATGATGCCTGTTTGACGTGAGGACGTCATCGCGTGCATACAGCACAAAGATCGAACTCTGCGCTCCACGCCAGTTGGAGATTAATCGTCGTCTCCAAATTGCGCAACAGGGATGGGCAACCTTGTCGTAGTCACAAGACCAGAAGCAGAGGGGTGAGACGGAGACGCTGCGCAAGCAGATACGTCAGCTTAGGGCCCCAAGTTGAACAATTGCAAATGGAGCGCGGCACCAAGTTGTCCAATGGTGTACAATCTCGTGCAGCCGTTCGACTAATAGGTGGTGAGTAGCGGAGGAACGTAATGCAGAAAATCACAGTAAAACGCCTTTTTCCCCCGACATGCAGCTTGCCTTTATTGAAGTTTATGGTACTCAAATGTTCACGGCGAGTTTCCGTATCTGCTTGATAGTATCAACGAAGCTCTGCAACATTGTACTAATTACATATAGCCTGAGCTTCTTGGTTCTAACCTGGCAGCGCGAATGGCTTGCTTTTGTGGTAATTCCCCGCTCACGACGAATTGCCCGTGCTGCTCGCTCCATGCAATTAGGATCCTTGGCGGATTTCTCGTATATGTAGTCTATATGAAGAAAGACCCGTGAGACACGCCAAAGAATTCCAGAACATACGAGTTCCCACTGACCTTGGCTTGTACCCACTGGCCGCTTAGCCATTCTTGATTTATACTTGCCACGCAAGCACTAGCAAAGTCGACTTGTCGAGTCGGCTTCGATTCGGTGTGATGATTGAAAAATAGAATTTGTTTGATAGATCTCGGATTTTCAAGAGCACCCTCGAAGACGATGCGATTCAATTGAGATTGCGGACCCCTTGTCATACGTGAGATACTGCAAACCCGGGTTTAGAAAATATCCTTACTGTGCAATATTACGATCAGCAAGCTGAGGTACATATGAATGAAAGTTTAGGAATGACGCACCCTTGTCCATTCTGTATTAACCAGGGAGGCTGCCTTTTCGCTGTTAAGATAAACCTGTGGCAGATGCTTGGAAGCTTCTTCACCGTTAGGATGAAGATCGTGCTGAGAAGGCGTAGGAGCCGCTGTCGCACAAGTGCTGAGCCAGCTGAGCAAGAAGAATAGCAGTGAATACGAGAACAACATGGTGATTGTTGAGTGAGGAGCACACGACGACAAAGGTATAGGGGTGGAGACCAGCTCTGAGGGACATTGGCCGGGATCATGCCCATTTTGTACCATTTGATATCCTGTGCACCTACTACGCCACGTCGTCATGGCGTTTTGATGCGAAGTGTACCCATCGTTTTGTGGCCATCATATCATATCATCTGATCATGACAGCGTAGCTCGTTGTCAGCTTAGCCTGGAATCGCATACCAACAGTAGATTGATCTTGACCACCGACCTCCAAAAACCGGAAAAATAATATATTTGCAAATAATAAAGCAAATGCAACTATTGAGTGGTGAAATGTCTAAATGCGTGCGCGCGAGGCATATAATTAATCATTCTTGATACGGGTAGCCCAGCTTGGAGTGATCCTTGCGACGCCAAAGCTTCTTCCTGAGAGAACATTAGCCGAGCCGATTACGAGAGGTAGCAAAGAACCGACGTACTTTTTCTTCGTCGGGATATGCTCTGCAAATACTTCAGTGCAGTACTTTTCCTTGAACTCGCGAATGAACCGTGGATCCCTAACAACGCAAAATCAAGCTAAAACGCAAACGACGCGCAGTAACTAACGTACCAGAGCTCACTAGGCAATACCCAGATCCTTACTACACCGCATTAATGCGTTGCTTTTACATGCCTCCGTTGCTGTTGGAATACCAGAAGGATCGAAATACTCTTGCTCTCCTCTTGCAATAGCAACTAGCCTAACATCCGAATTAGCCGCTGAACTCTTCCTAATCGCCTTGGAAACTTACCGCCCTTGGCAAACCGAGCGCGTACTCTCGGCTAACAATTTTGGGACCAACATTGGTTTCACCGCGAGGAGCAAGGCCCCAACCACCAGGACCAAACTGCCTTGTTCAGAATTCGACGGTACTTGATTTCAGGCAAATATATAAGGCCGTCTGCGTTCAACAGTCGTCAGAGCAAAGTATCGCGTAATGTGAGACGCAAGCGTACCTGGCTTGATTTCAATGTCCATAGAGTCGATAGGAGCTAACAAAACGTCTGCAATATCCTTTGGAAATGCCTGCGTGCTCAGGACCAAAGTAGCTTTTTGACCAATCGTAATGGCTTTCTCCGTTCATGTTTCCAACCGGAAATTCTGGCTAATGGAGTTGGAGTGTCGTTCATGGAATGGTTGCTGTTGGCGGGTTTGACGTCCTCCTTGGTTTTGGGTAGCACTCGGGGCATTGCTAAGAGCGCGTATTCTGATTGGTAAAGTGCGTACTAGAGGAGTCCTGAAGCAGAGTCTTGAAGCCAAAAAGATTCCGGACATCGTGTTTGAAACCACACGTCACGTCACGTCACGCTAATGGCGACAGCAAAGAGACCAC
This sequence comes from Amanita rubescens, assembly GCA_015039365.1. NCBI lineage: Eukaryota > Fungi > Basidiomycota > Agaricomycetes > Agaricales > Amanitaceae > Amanita > Amanita rubescens. Next base: position 29,246 of record WION01000287.1, read on the forward strand.
AGTCGGATGCTCCTACTTCAACAACAAAAGACTACAAATATACTCAGGAAATCTCACAAATGGTGTGTGTAAATTGGATATTTATTGTCAGGGTTTAACTTGTCTTGTAGATGTTCGTCTTTGGCGAAGTGCAGGATCCTTATCCAGAGACGGTCAACCTAGTCGAAGATATCGTCCGTGGGACAACTAATAGAGCTCGTTCGTATTTGTCTTGTGCCACTGAACCATGATTAAACAACCTACGCGTATCCAGATCGTCCAAGCACGCGCGCTTGCTACACGACGGGGAGCACGTTTTCTATCCGCTGAAGACCTCATCTTTCTCGTTCGTCATGATAGAGAAAAGGTTAACCGTCTTCGAACGTACCTATCTTGGAAGGAAGTGCGTAAGCATGCTAAAGACTCTGGAGGAGACGCAGGTGGTGCGGTTGAAGTGGAGGCCCTCGAGGATGGCGCAGATGGTACGTATCATATATACGAACTCCCTTCACGCTCATATGGAATCCCTAGACAAACTCACGGCAAAAGCTCAAAAAATCATGATCAAACTACCCTGGGAGATTACGACAATCTATTCTGAAGTATTAAGGCAAAGCGGACACCAATCTGACGACGAAGAAGACGAAGACGACATTGAAGCTCACGAAGCTTCAATACAGCGTCTAAAGGTGGGACACCCCTGTTTCCTTCTCTGCCAATACATCTAACAACCGACATTGGCAGGAAGCGGATGATGCTACCCGCCAAATGACAAGAGAAGAATATCAACACTATTCAGATTGCCGACAAGCAACTTTTACTTACCGAAAAGGTGCGCGTCCTCCTTCCGCTCTCCTCATTCTCCACCAACCAATCCTCGCATAGCCAAACGCTTCCGGGAATTCCTCAACCTCCCATCCCAACTCGACCTCCGTGCCAGCGACGACACAGTCGACATCGTCGGCTTCCTCGCTTTTGAAATGGTGCGATCTATCACCCTAGCCGGCCTCTCCGTGAAAAAATCCCTAGAAGAATCCTACGTCCGCGAAGAATACGCCTCCCCTTCCATCGGCAAACGTAAAGCCGCCGTAGGTCTCGGCGGCCCACCAGAAAAAAGAAGACGAGAAGAGTCGCCGGACGAAGAGTATACTCTTCCGTCTAATTCGCTGTTTTTGCCGCCTCCAGAGGCGAGGACGCCTTTGAGGCCAGAACATATACAGGATGCGTTTGCTCGTATGCAAGCTGAATGGTCACATCGTAGATCTGCTGGTTTGCATAATTGGAGGGGCGGACTGGTCCGCACGAGAGTTAGTCTCATTTGATGTTTACTTTTACGCCCACGCACTGCTCGCTTTCATACCCAACGCTTGTATCAATAGACACTGGTTCAATGAAAAATATATATATTAGATATGCGAATAATATCATCGCAGTTCATAATTAATCGTCTTCTAGGCCCCATTTTATTATAGGATCTTGCTCTTGGACGCACTTCGTTCCACTTCTGCTTCGGCACGAAGCCCTTCAGCTTCTACCTCCTCCAACAACTTGCGTTCAAACTCTTTCTGTTCCTCAACCGTGCCGTTCTTCATGCTAGCCTTGGCAGCCTTGACGCGCTCCTTGTACTGACGGTACTTGTCGTCAGTACCAAAGATGCGATCACACCAGCGGAAAGAGGTAGAAAAGTTGTTGGTAAAAGCCATATGGTGGAAATCGTGGTGATCAGCGCCCGACCAAAAGGGGAGGATGTGTTGCAATGACCAAGGGAAATCTGACGAGCGGTTGGTTAGGTAATCGAGACGACGACGACGACGACAAACGAGACACTAACCGTAACCACTATGCGCGTCGATGGCTTGGAAGAGACGAAGCGTTATCCAGACGTAAACTGTCAGGATGTGCAAGTTGCGAGTAAAGTAACAATACAGGATAGGTCCTGCAATTGTTCCCGTGCCGAGGATAAAGACCTCCGCCGGGTGCGCGTATTCGGCTGCGAGGCCGAATGGTGCCGAGTACTTGTGATGGATCTTGTGAATGTGCTTATACAGCACACCGATGTGTAGTGCCTGATGGGCTACGCGTGGAAGGGAGGGGTTGGTAAGCACACGGGCTTAATTCATTTTGGCGTGAGGTCGGACTAACCTAGGAAGTGGAAAAAGTCTTCAAAGACGAAAAATAATGCAATTTGCGGGGCCATCACTGTCCAGGAGGGGAAAGGAACTTGGTACGTCTCCATTCCAAGTGATTCAGCCATGGGATGGAACAACCAAATCTTTTTATTTTGACGCGTCAGTCTTGGGGGATGTCGATCGTTGGATGACTTACAGCAGGCAACTCGATGGTAAAATGTGAGAACAACACTTGCTTCGTGCATTCCCATTGTTCTTCGGGCGTAGGCACTTTTCCGGGCTGAATTTTCCACTTGCGGAAGTAGGGAATAGCGTCGATGATAATCCACGGCACGCAACGGCCAAAGTACACAATCTGAAGAAAAACCCGTTTAACGCAGGACTAGGTGGGGGGAATAAGTGGTACCCACCTCAGTGTAGCAAGAAACTCATCAAACCCGTCGCAATAATGGGATTGGCGATCCAAATGTACCAAGCGGCCCACTGCTTCTCCAGCCAGTTAAGAGACGAGAATTCGAGCCCAGGATACAAGGACTCTTGCATGGACGCGGCCAAAGTCGCGTTGAACGACATGATGGTGGAGAACGGAAAATCTACAATCTCAGGCTTATATATATATATATATAGTAATCACTACAAAACGGACGACTTTTTATTTTTTCTCACACTCATAATATCGTACAACTTGCTAGTACGGAACATTAGTTGAACAACAGGGAGGCCGCAGTAGTCTACATTCCCGTCCGCAGCGTCGAGTAATCTGGCAGCTTCATCCCGTGACACGCCTAGATTCATCAATGTCTCAATACTGGATTCTGGGTACCGGCTGCCACCTGGATTGGCCGATCGTGAAGCTGGTGGGCTACCAAGTGTGTTTCCGCTCCCCGGAAAAGATGGTGGCGAAGGTCTCTGAGGTGGTTGTGACGCCGACGAACCTGAACCGACGGGCCCCGACTCTGGCGCGTCTGGACCCGGCTCGTAAGAATCGCGGGCTTGATCCGGTAGCTCGTGTTCAGCTCAGGAACCGGACTTCACGACCTTGAATCCGGAGGACGTTCTTTTCCAAGTCGATGCATGCTTGGTGGGCTTTAAGCATGTCGAGGCCTAGCAACAAGGTCGACGTCTCGGCCCTAAATCATGTCAGTCGTGCGTAATAAGACTTTGAAAGATCCCGCACGTACCTCCATGATTGTGAATGAACATGGGAGGAAGAGGTCTGCCAGTTTAAGTTGAGCACTAGTGCACCCTTCCGAGAATCTTGGCAGTCCCAACTCCCCGCGCTATTCCTGAAAATCGCGAATCGATCAAACGCATAATGCTAAAACCAGTCAGAGAGAGAGCAGAACCGGAGGAACCCTGTATACTTACCCACACGCATCTGCACATCCAGGGCTCATAATAGTCTGTTGCGCGCCGCTATCCACAAAAGCTTTTACGGGATGACCGTTAACCTCGACAGGCACGCTTCAAGTCATCAAATCAGTCGTCACTCTAATGAAGATGATCTGGCACTCACTAGAGCATAGTCACCCTCCCAAAACTCTCTGGCGAATACTCCAACGCATGTTCCAAATTCTCAACAACGGCCTGGTGTCGAATAGCCTCCTCGATCCGCCTCTGCGCTTCGATATTGAACGGATCCGCGTTGAGTCGCTCGATCTCCCTCGTACGTTCCATCTCTGCGTGCCTCGTCTGTCCCAAGAGTTCTGCAAACCGTGCTGGATTAGATTGAGCGGCATTGGCCAGTTCCGGTTGAGTCTTAAACCCAAATTGTAAGTCCAGTAGTAAGAAGGGGCATCGAATACCGTACCTCGTGTAGCTGCCTCATAAGATTAGGATCTCCGAGAATCTGCAAACGCATCATCTCCGCATCTCGTTCTATTTCCCTGTTTCGAATCAAAGGACTTGATGAGTTGTGGCATCGGTGTCATCGCGGCTAACTAACGTACCGCCCAGCAACATTGACTTTTCTTCGAAGTAAAATCATAGCTTTATCGCCCACACCCAACTGTCTCATCGTAGATTTAGGACTTTTCAGTTCGGTTCCATTGTAATGAAGGCTTTGTTCTGAGACTGGAATCCCAGACTGTCGATGTTAACCGACCGCGCAAGCTCGAGTTGCCCTGTCTCACCTCTGCCTCCAACAATGCCATCACATTCTCTAGCTCCATATTTGGGTCCACTTCGACGACAAAAGTTTGACCGAGGTCGTTTACGACGGTTAATTCCATGATGATGAGAGTGATTGTAGTGGATAGGGAAGAACAGAGTTACATTATATACGTACGCGACATGAGTTCTCACATCAGAGATAATAGTATTACTCATACACGACGCGCGTTTCGCTCAAAGTGGTACACCGCCTCCTCTACTTCTAGTCATCATTAACCTGCTGCGCGTAAACTGCGATCTAGTAAAACACGTCAGCTCCTAAAATTCAAATCCTAAAACGAGCAAAACTGACAACCTTGACCCAGTTCCCCGTATATTCGACATCAATGCACTCTCCAACGCCGAGGCTGATAAACTGTCTACGTATTCACGCCGCGTCATCAGCCCACAAAAACCCACGTCATCACTCTTCTCCACTCACCACTGATATCGCTAAAACTCGACGTTTCAGATCCTTGATTGCTCCCTTGATCGCTCAAACTTAACGGGGCGTATCTCTTTCCCGTAGCTACACCAGAAGATACACTCGGCGGACTGGAAGACTTGGAAGGGGACATGTGACGGCCCATGGGGGAGTGGGGTTGTGAACCACCACCGTAAGCGGAGGGTGAAGGAATGTCGGGTATCGAACCCTGAGGCGAGCTGGCGCTGGATACGCTTTGACTCGTGCTGTTGCTCCGGATTGATAAACTTGTATCGTCGCGGTGGCGGTACCCACCGACAGCTAAACTTGGTACAGAGGACGAAGTCGGTGGCCATCTTCGTCCACGTTCTGACCCTTTACGTTCTCTTGAAGTGACCAGGCCCAAAGCGTCGTTGGTCATCATTTGTTGTAGTTCTTGAAGTTTTCGGTCTAGCGCTTCTTGTTCTTCTGCTTTTCGATCTAATTCTTCTTCTTTGAGAGCTTCTTCGTCTTCCGAGTCTGTAGAATCCTCTTCTGAAGATGAAGGTGTGGTGGGACGGGGTAGTAGGGTGGGTGGTGGGTGTTTCGGAGCTTGGACGGTGATGGTAGATGATGATGTTCCTTTCTTGTGTCGTACGGAATTGCTGCCTAGAGAGTTGAGTCGTGCCCGTACACCGATTGGACTAGGAAGAGCGTTTGACAATGCGAGGCGGCTGCTTCCACCCATGATACGACCGGCCACTGAGGGTCGTTCGATTTGAGGTGACTGGTCATCCTTTCCGGCAGTAGTGGGACTTAGAGCGCCAGAAATGTCCTTGAGGCCTCGAATTTCTTCCTGAAACCGTGCGTTGACTCGGTACAGCAAATATGGCAACGGAACTTCCAAGTGCGCGGCGAGGCCCTTCCCTGAACACGAGGCGGTTAAACGACCATATAAAAACGCCCAATTGCTTACAATCTGCACCCCCTCCGTCAATGGAACGCGACCGCTCGATGACCTTCCACAAAATGTCAGCCTTCTCCGACGTCCATTCTATCTGCGCAATGAATCGTGATTAGCATCTCTGACTCAGCATCCTAAAAAACTCACTCTTGGTGGGTCTGGAGGGGCATTTTCTGGTCTGTTGGATGGCAGGCGGACTACGACGCGGACGATGGGCGTAGTAGGCATGTGTGACCGGCAATCAATCAACAACCCGGTTTTCATGGACCTTCACCAACTTGTTCAGTCAGATACCCCAGAACATGCAGCAATAGCATCAGAAATTGAAGGTTTTCGAGCTCATGTTACTACTCTGTTCTTTGTTCTGACGCCGCTCAGCTTTGCAGGCCATCTATGGCGATGACGCCGTTCAATTTTGGCATGAAAAATCATCCGATTCTACCACGACGATTCGGTACGTCGTCACTTTAAGGTACGTATTCTCATCTAACTCGGCAACGAGGCTTGAGTGTGCAGCCTACCTTATGACACCGTCGACGGTCCAGTTACACTACGGATTCTCGTATCTCTCCCACCGACATACCCATCCTCAGCACCGCCCCAGCTCCAGCTCTTATCAAAGTACATAGGAAATTTTGGTGCAGACTCGGCACTTTTCGGGGCCATACTACGAACGTATATATCCGTCAACGGTGTCGAGTGGAGTCCTGATACGGTTTGCGTATTTGATGGTTTGCAGAGCGTGGTTGAGCGGTGTACGGTGTGGTATGAAGATCGGCTGAGTGCGGAGAAAGCCAGCGAGCTTCTGAGAGAGGAAGAGAAGAAAGTCGTCGAGACAGTTGAGACAAAGGGTCCCGTCGTTCAAATAGAGGAAGATACCCTCCCAGTCGGCATCGAGATGCACGTCGCCGAACCAATAGTGGATCGGAAAAGCGTTTTTGTCGGGCGGGCGTGTCGTATAACAGATGCCAATCAGGTGAGCATCGTATCAGCTTTGTATTGCCGCACTCTGACGCCATGACAAGGTGCCACGTATCATATCAGCATTAAGATCGGATAAACGCGTTGCTCGAGCGGCACATCCGACAATCTGGGCTTATCGTTGTCAAGTTGGAAACACACTCTATCAAGGTGGGCCACATCGATTCATCACAACTCGGTATTCTAACATCACGCAGATAACGACGACGACGGAGAGACTGCCGCAGGCGGCCGTCTTAGTCATCTACTGCAAATTCTAGTACGTCGCATACCTCACTTCCTTTCCTAACGATCATCTGATGATGGTGACGAAAGGAACTCGACAATGTCCTGATCGTCGTCACACGGTACTTTGGTGGAATTCACCTTGGGCCAGATAGATTCAAACACATCAATAATGCGGCGCGTAATGCACTAGATGTTGGGGGGTTTCTGGATTCTTTGGAAACGAAAAGGCTGGGCAGGAAGCACTAGGTTTTGTCGTCATTATCAGCTACCCCGCCTGTTCCATCTGTAATACTGCCTAGCAGTGCTGCACTGAACGAGCTATGGCAACATCATCCCCGTCCAGGTCTCTTTAATAAGATAACGGAAATAAGTGACTGGATTTGACATCTTAGAAAGCAGGCGGGTTTGTACCCGACGATTGCATAAGCCGGAAGATCGTGCCGGGAGATCGTGAACATTTATCTGGCCCCCAAATGCGACCCCTCCCGCTCTTCCACTCCTCTCGCCACCGCCTTCCTTTAGTTCTCCTTCTCCATGTTGCGGTCCCTAGAGTGGATAGTTAAAGAAATGGTACAATTCCATTGAACGTGAGAATCGGATATTTGAGAAGATAAAATTAGAATGACAACATGCATCGCCATGCGGCCTTCTAGCGCTCTCTGAGAAATGAACACCAGCCCTCCTGCCTCAACGTGAGTATTGGGTCCTTCATCCTATATTTGTGGTTATGTAAACGTTTCATAGCTCCATATTGGCCAGCATCAAAGGTTAGATACGCGTCGTCATTAATGATCGATCTGACTATCAAAAGCAGATATCAGAGGTCAGAAACTCCCAATCGATGGAATAAAGCGTCTTGACAAATTTTACGTGGAACTGGTGATCGACGGGGAGTCGAAACATAAGACTGGACTGGCAAAGGGAAATGCAGCTTCGTGGACGGATAGTTTCTATTTGTGAGCACACTTGAAGCTCTCTACATTTCACGGCGTTACTAATGCATGTCGTAGCGATGGATTAAGCTCTTCCGTGTTGGAATGTCGGCTCTATGCCAAAAATATCTTCAAGGACAAGTTTATCGGTGGAACAAAAGACGCGATTGAGTTGCTTCTTGCTGAAGGAACGGCTGGAGGAGGTCTGTATGATTGCATGTCGAGCCCCTTCCACTAATAATCTTTACTCTTAGCTATCACTCGGGAGCTATGCAAATCTGATTCCCAAGGGAATCAGCGCAAAACAGATATCGTCATTGAATTCAGGATTGCCGCTACTGTCGAAGGCCTCTGATGCAGCAGAATTGAACATGGAGGAGGCCGTTGCAGAAGCAAACGATGGATTTGTCGACATGAAGCTGGCGTCATCATCAATGCAAGACGCGGTCAATACTTCTGTTGCGGCAGTAACTAATATCGAGTCCTTGACAACTACCTGGGGACCGCTCCTAGAGAAGGTTAAATCATTCACAGAATTTGTGGATGGGATCGCACGCGTAAGTAGTCGAAGTGATGAACTTTCCGCTGTCTCTGATTCACGAGGCGATCCTATATCCAGGTCCACCCATACGCTAATATGGCGTGGAGCATCCTCTCTGTTGTGCCTAACGTTCGTTCTTGTACACTCTGCATATTCATTTTAATCTGAACCTTTTGCAGACCATCTTGGCTCAAGTTGATCGTGATAGATGCATCCATCGCCTCATCAATATCATGAACGATGTTTTTTCGTTTGTCAATGAGGCCAAGCCCACCAAGAAATCGAGTCACACGGTCTGATCGTTGAACGCATGTCACAGCAAGTCACGGAGTGCGCATACTTTATTCGCGACTATGCCATGAACAAGAGCTTATGTAGGTCATCATCTACACTTCACGTCGCGAGTCTCACTGTTGCGTTTCTCACCAGGGGAACGAACCCTCAAAAATAGTTTCATGTCGGACGTTGATGGCAAGATCAAAGAATACGAGGACAAGTTCAAAGAACTCAAGTTAGCTTTTCAAGATCGTGCCAGTTCTTCAAACCGAGATCATCGTCTCCCGCATGTTCGGCAATCTCAATAGTCTTGGTCAGATACATCATACATCATGTACTTCCACTTTAATTAATTTCTATTAAGCCACGGATATCAACCTCCAAGACATGCCCTATGCCAAGGGTGCACGTTTTGACCCCGCCAAGAAATGTCTTCCTGGGACTCGCAATGCGATGATCAAAGAGATCATCCAGTGGGTCAATAGTCCCAACTGCAGATGACGTCCCCTCGCATTTTCCTGTTAATTGGTGTGGCGGGGTCCGGAAAATCCGCTATCGCGCACACCTATTGCAAACTTGTTCGACTGAGCAGAAACGACTGGGATCGTCCTATTGCTTTGCTCGTGCAGGACCAAGCTAATCGCCGCCCCAACAACCTCCTCAGTACAATTGCGTTGGACATCGCTGATGTCGATCAGCACTGGAAGATGTCTCTTGATAATATTGTTAAGGGAAAATCGTTCCCTTCGGAACAACCGGCTCAGGCCACCGAACAATTCGAAAAATTTATCCTGGAACCCGCGATGGCACTGACGACCGTCGGACCTATTCTTGTCGTTATTGATGCTCTAGGATGAAAGCGCTAAAGGGCAATCTCGCAAAGATCTTCTTGACACGCTGGCCGAGCACGTTTCGGATCTCCCTTCCAATTTCCGTATTCTCATGACAGCACGTCCGGAGCCGGACATCGTTAGTGCCTTCAAGAATAATCGGCATACTCTATGCAAATATATGGACACCATCGATGAAGCATCTAATAAAGCTGACATCACTCTGTTCAGTCGAGAAATATCTGTCTCATGTCAGTAGCTTAGAAGAAAAATGGCCTAACAAACTTTGGTGTCAGATGCTAGTTGAGAGCTCAGAAGGGCTTTTCCAGTGGGCATCTACGGCATGTCGGGCCATCGACTGACCCCGAAGGAATGGTTCCCGAGACAGAGCGCCTTAGTAGCTTCGCGGGACCAATCAGCACGCGGGCTAGATGCACTTGTACTCAGAAGCGCTTCGCCAAGTATTCCATGGGCGAGATTGATGATGACGTGTCGCATTGCATGTCGGTAATGGGCTGGATATTGGCCACGAAGGAGCCCCTTTCTATATCAGCCCATTCAGCGCTGCGAGGCGACAAACTGGCGGAATTAATTCTACCTGAAACTGGGGTCATTTTGAGCGGAGTCGATCAACAAGATATCCCCATTCGACCTCTCCACGCCTCGTTCTTTGAATTTTTGACACACCAAAACCGCAGTACCTGAAACCTATTACGTAGACCCATCGCAGCCTCACCGCAGCCTTACGTTATCGTCCTTGCGAGTTATGAAGTCCGGTTTGCGATTCAACATTGCCGGTTTAGAGACTTCTCATTGTCGAAACGCTGATGTTCCTGACCTCGCCGCACACATTGAAAAGGACAATCCCTCCTCATTTATCATACGGGTGCCGCTTTTGGGCTGACCACCTTGGTGCAACTGCGTATGAACACCGAAATTCTGAACGAAGTTAAAGACTTCTTGCATTATCGCCTTCTCTATTGGCTGGAGGTTTTGAGCCTTATCAAGAAGGTGAATATGGCTTCCAGGATGCTGCTGTCAGTGAGGCAGTGGAATCAGGTCCGTGAGATTGTTTTTCCCCTTGCAAATAAATTAAACATCTTATGTTCAGGAGAATATTGACGATATAGCATCATTTGCAAGTGATGCAATGAAGTTTGTCTCTGTATTTGGACCGCCGATCTCACAAAGCGCACCACACGTTTACCTGTCAGCACTACCATTTGCACCGAAGAATTCATTAGTTGCAAAGCAATATCTACGGCTATATCCAAACTCGAAGACCTTGTGCTTGAAGACAGGCAAGGCAGACCATTGGCCTGCATCCATAAGCGTATTTGAGGGACACACCGATTGGGTCAACTCTGTCGCATTCTCGCAGGACAACATGCGCATCGTTTCTGGCTCGAAGGACCGGACCATCCGAGTCTGGGATGCAGAAACCGGGGAAGTTGTTGTAGGGCCGCTCAAGGGACACGCCCGTTCGGTCAACTCTGTCGCATTCTCGCATGACAGTAAGCGCATCGTTTCTGGCTCGGACGACCAGACAATCCGAGTCTGGGATGCAGAGACCGGGGAAGTTGTTGTAGGGCCGCTCAAGGGACACACCGATTTGGTCAAATCTGTCGCATTCTCGCACGACAGTAAGCGCATCGTTTCTTGCTCGTGGGACAGACAATCCGAGTCTGGAATACAGAGACCGGGGAATGTTGTTGTAGGGACACACCCATTCGGTCAACTCTGTCGCATTCTCGCACGACAGTAAGCGCATCGTTTCTGGCTCGTCGGACCAGACAATCCGAGTCTGGGATGCAGAGACCGGGAGAGGTTGTTGTAGGGCCGCTCAAGGGACACACCAATTCGGGTCAACTCTGTCGCATTCTCGCACTGACAGTAAGCGCATCGTTTCTGGCTCTTTGGACCAGACAATCCGAGTCTGGGATGCAGAGACCGGAGAAGTTATTGTAGGGCCGCTCGAGGGACACACCGAATGGGTCAAATCTGTCGCATTCTCGCACGACAGTAAGCGCATCGTTTCTGGCTCTTTGGACCAGACAATCCGAGTCTGGGATGCAGAGACCGGGAGAAGTTATTGTAGGGCCGCTCAAGGGACACACCGAGTCGGTCAACTCTGTCGCATTCTCGCACGACAGTAAGCGCATCGTTTTACTGGCTCATGGGACAAGACAATCCGAGTCTGGGATGCAGAGACCGGAGAAGTTGTTGTAGGGCCACCCAAGGGACACACCCATTCAGGGTCAACTCTGTCGCATTCTCGCACGACAGTAAGCGCATCGTTTCTGGCTCGGATGGACCAGACAATCCGAGTCTGGGATGCAGAGACCGGAGAAGTTGTTGTAGGGCCGCTCAAGGGACACCATTGATTTGGTCAACTCTGTCGCATTCTCGCACGACAGTAAGCGCATCATTTCTGGCTCGCTGGACCACATAATCCGAGTCTGGGATGCAGAGACCGGAGAAGTTGTTGTAGGGCCTCAAGGGATACACCAATTCGGTCAACTCTGTCGCATTCTCGCACGACAGTAAGCGCATCATTTCTGGCTCGCTGGACCACACAATCCGAGTCTGGGATGCAGAGACCGGAAAGTTGTTGTAGGGCCGCTCAAGGGACACACCAATTCAGTCAACTCTGTCGCATTCTCGCACGACAGTAAGCGCATCATTTCTGGCTCGCTTGGACCACACAATCCGAGTCTGGGATGCAGAGACCGGAAAAGTTGTTGTAGGGCCGCTCAAGGGACACACCAATTCGGTCAACTCTGTCGCATTCTCGCACGACAGTAAGCGCATCATTTCTGGCTCGCTGGACCACACAATCCTAGTCTGGGATGCAAAGACCGGAAAAGTTGTTGTAGGGCCGTTCAAGGGACACACCGATTCGGTTAACTCTGCCGCATTCTCGCACGACAGTAAGCGCATCGTTTCTGGCTCGTCGGACCAGACAATCCGAGTCTGGGATGCAGAGACCGGGGAAGTTGTTGTAGGGCCACTCAAGGGACACAATCATCATATCACCTCTGTCGCATTCTCGCACAACAGTAAGCGCATCGTTTCTGGCTCGTCAGACCGCACAATCCGAGTCTGGGATGCAGAGACCAGAGAAATTGTTATAGGCGATCATAACCTCGCAAATTCATTTACAGACGCTTCCACCCTGGCGGATGGGTGGATTTGTAATTCCTCCTCAAAACTACTTTTTTGGGTGCCACCTTGGAATCGCGCAGGATTGTGCTGGGGAAGGAACCATTTCGTAATTGTTTCAGATTCCCCCTCTACATCTCTTAATCTGGATAATTTTGTACATGGCAATTCATGGCAGCAATGCCATGAACATCGGTAACATTTTGAAACTATCACATCAATTGGTCACTTTAGTGTCTCAGATGAATCAATACGATATAGGTATGAAAAAATACAGTCCGGTTATTGTAGTTTTTAAAAAAGAAAATAGTATAATTTAAGTTGCGTAGTACGCGCGCGAGTCGTTTTGCAATCAAAAAAGTCCCGTTGAGATCATGTCGTCAAAACGTTCATGATCGTTTTCGCCCGTTTGTTTGTTCGTTAGCTCTTGAGTACTGAGTTGTTGTCCATAACAGCGTCGCAGCCGGCCCTCCTCCGAGGTAATTCCGGGGGGAAAGAACTTAAGTACACGGCAGTTGCCTCGCTTGGGACCGTCACTTCTGGTAGCATGCACCATCACAGCGCGCTGCCTGGCTTTCTCCATCGCCTCGTCAGCTCAGGAATCGATATCCTCGCTGCTCGTCCACAACCTACCGGCAGAAGCAGGCGATGAATCGTGCGAGTGTCCAGCGGGGCGTGGACGGGGCTTGAGGTAGAGAAGAGATGCTGGCATCAGGTTGCTGGTGACCCCGACGACGTCTTTGCGATGCAGAGGCAGTGGCAGTGGCGGTGACGAGAACGTTAAGGTGGCCGCTCAATCTCTTGAAAAGGAGGAGGGGGTGCATGTGGTTCAGATGATAATGCAGGCGAAGAGAGCGGGACTGAGAGGAGTTGAAAAGGTATGTTCTTTACCGCGGAGATTCTCTTGGTACCCTTGTAACTCAAAGTTCGTATCGTGCTTGCCCGTCGCAGAATTTGCGCTAGCCGTCGATTTCGCTCGAACACCGTCTGGAAGGGGTTAAGGTCGTAGACACATTGGAGGTCATCTAAGCATGATTCTGTACTTATTTATCTGTCTGGTTGCGAGGAGGCGTCTCTTGACAACGACGTTCGTGCCCACTTAATGCCAAACGACCAAACAGACCATAATAGGGTGACACATACTCCAGCGATGGAGCACAACGTCATTGGTCAAGCGCGTATCGCTTACATTTACCAACGCCAAAGTTAATGGCAACGGCAAGAACCCTGATTCGTCCAAATCAGTGTCCCTAACGCCTTCGTCGACTTCCAAAAAGCAGGCCACGCCTCCACCACCTCCAAACCTTATTCTTCCTACATGGCAAGATGTGTTCCATACGGCGCCTAGGAACCTGGTACGCTTACGAAGACGGTGCAGTACCTCAGTGGGATGCTGTTCAGTGGCTGTAGAAGTGATTGGCCGATACTGGGTGCCGGTCCGGGACGCAAAGATAAGGGAAAAAGGGAACGCGAGAAGTATGGTTCTTATCTTCTCTTTTCAACGAGTTATTAAGCTTGTGTCGCAGAAAACAGCGTGGATTTGCGCATTTTGGACAGGCGCTACCTGGATGCAGCTCAGGCTGGTGCAACCCTCGACAAGGATATCTTGCGCAGCTGCAAAGTTGTCGTGATCGGTGTTCATGGATGGTTTCCAGGTATGCCAACAGCCCTGTTGGATGTATTTCCCAAGTTTTACTGATACAGGAGTGGTTGAATTGAGGTCCCGCGATATGTGCTGTGATAGGCGATGTGAGCGCGTAGCGGCTATCTCCAATTCGTATCATTGTGTCCTGCGGCGTAGTCAAAGGGAACTAGTACCAAGTTTGCTAATATGATGGTCCAGGCGCCGGAAGACTTCCAGACTGAACGCAATGTTAAGCTGGAGAAAGTTACGACGATTCCGTTGGAAGGAGAGGGGACGATAAAATGGCGAGTTGACAAGTAAGCCCGGGTCATTTTCTATCCAGGATTTCGTGGGTGTTGACGAAAGGGTTTCTGTTTAGGTTATATGATAATCTATTGAAGAACCAGGAATGGATGGACGATATCCCGCGGGTGCAATTCTTGTCTCAACGCACTCACAGGGGTCTATTGTTTCAACTCACCTTTTGGACCGTCTCATCAGTGAGAAGCACATTCGGACGGCGCGAAACGGCGGGCCTGCAGGCTCGTTCCTGTCTGCATCCGGGACGAATACGGCACCAGCGCCGAGGATCCAGAAGTTTTGCTGTTTGGCTATGTGCGGTACACACTTGGGGCCTTTGCGGTACTTGAGTACAACGCTATTGGTTCAATCGTACTTGGTAGGGATTAGTCGAGTGTTTCTAGTCCCTTTCTCCGGCTTACATATTTACAACACCTCGAACCACCAGCTGCTCGAGAACTTTTCGAGTTTCAGGTACAGATACGTTCTTGTGTCTGGTTGACGTTATTGACGTGTTATGTAACAGAATACTGAAAGCGAAGTATCAAAAGACTACGTTCGGGCGCTCAGGAACGTTCTAGGCATTGGAGTCAAGATGGTGGAACGACCAAGTTGTTCCAATCTACTCAGGCGTGTTTACCGCCGCTTCACATCCATTGATCCTTCAGGCATTATATATCGATGGCGACGCGTATCAGTACGTCTTCCTTGATATTTGGGTGTCGCCATTGATGTCAATATACTCTTGTATCAGCTCCTCTGATTTCCTTGCAAACCTTCTTGTGCGCATTGTTAATTCGGGGATATCTGATACCGGATTTCTCGCTCATCTCTCTGAGGTGACCGCAGACTCGTTGATTCGTGGAGTTGGACATTCTACACCCTATGAAGAGATTGCAACGTATGCGTAAGGATTCGTTCTGTTCGACCATATAAATGCCCTGAACCAGATTGCCCGAAAACGTACACAAGACCAGGCGCGCTCAAGAGACACATGGTAAAGCATGCCCCCCAATGATTCATTGGATGGTGACCCTTCTTTCATTTCGCACTTTTACTTCCAAACCCTTCTAAATTCAAAGATTGGTAACTAATCATATGTCGACACTACCGATGCTCTAGTCTAACTCGTAGTGTACCAGACGGGTGTTAATCATTTTAGTAGTACCGTATACAAGCGTTTGATTTCTATTTCGAGTTGTGAACCTGAGTTGAAATGTGATGATACGTTTAGGCACATTCCATTCTGGGTGATTAACCATTAGCGTCCTGGGATTTGAATCATGTTGAACGCATATATAGATCTAGTTTGATGCTATGGAAAGAGTGCGCCGAGTCGACGGGAGAAAACCTTGCATACAACTTCGCGTCCTTTTCAAGCGTCAATCGTTCCACGAGTCCACTGGGAGCCACGTTGAGATGCAATGACGCAGCACAACGATCGGTGATAGTCTAATTCCCGTTTATAAAAGTTTTGAGACTGACGCTCTCCACATCAAGACTCGATTTTCGTCGCGAATCTCCAGTGATCGCGTGAAAGATTGAATAAGAACTTCCTGACGTTTGTCGATAGGCTGTGATCTGGTGGGAGATGGCAACGATGTGGACTTTATAAAGGTTGATGTTGAGGCCGCATTTGGGCGGTGGATGGTGGATCAAAGATGTTGGCAGCCCGAATGAAGGATCTAAGGCCTGGGGAAGAGGATCGTCAATGTATATGCAGAAAGGGATGAACGCACCTTCGTAAGTGCTGGACCTTCTGTTCGTCGTCATTTTCTACTCGTGCGCCGTAATACTAGCCTGAACAGCCGAATGGAGAAGTTATCGTGTGACTGGGCCTGAGAGCACTCAGCAGCGGGTCAGCATTCAACATTGCCTCTCCCAAGTGAACGCTATGTCGTGTCGCCGTCGTCCTCCATCGGGAAAAACGGAGATGGATAATTGAGGACAAAAAAATTTAATCTCTTAATATTGTACAATCTGGTACAATCTGTAATACTAAGCTTAATCCGTTCCAATTGATACAAATTCATCGAAAAGGCAATAAGTTCGTAAGTCTGAAAAGCTATTTACCAGAAAGAAGAAAACTTGTCAAGAATACGGTGCTTTTCCAATCGTGTGGAATTGTGGCTAACAAAATTCCTCAATCAGAACCAGGCGGGTGTTGGGCACTGATATAGTGAGGGGGGGACCGTGAGTTGCAGGCGACACCACGACTGTGAACAAGCTAACGAAGTGCTAAATGATGGATCCAGGTGCATGCTGCGACATGCATGGGCCACGTGGTAGATTCAGCCATATTTTGCCTCGCACTCTGCTCACCGGGGCTGGTGGGTGTTGGACGTTGGGCACTGATCCTGGATCGATGCGGGAATGGGCTGGCAGCTAGCTGGGGATGCTCGAATTTTAAGTAGGGGGCTAATGAGATCCGAGCGAAGTCCAACCTCACACGCACGGGCCACGCGGTTCCGGAACATATATCAGATCCGGCCATATTCTAAGTTCTCGCCTCTCACTCCCATTACTCCCTTTCGCTCGATCCCTCTCTCCTCTGCAAGACTGCACCGTCATCGCGCTCAGCGTGCAATGCGCACAGGCAGCCATTGCTAACCCTCAGCCGGAGCAACATCCAGCGCTACCCGAGCGAAGCTCAACCCCACAAGCACGGGCCACGCAGTTCCGGTCCTCTGTCCAACTTCTTCACACGCACAGGCCACGTGGTTGAACAACCAAGTCAGGATCCGGCCGTTCCTCACCTTGCGCTCTTCCTCACTCCACCACTATCACACCACACGCACACAACACACGCACACAACACACGCACACAACACATAGCCTATCAAGCAGGTAGCCATCCCGACGTGGACACTCTACTAGTAACCCATGTAAGTCTGCCTGTACGTGTGTAATCCACTAGCTAAATCACCCTCAGTCCCACTGCCCAGCATCTTCGTGACCACCAAGGTGAGTATCGCCAGTTGCTTCGATGACGCGGTTCGAGTTTACGAGTGCCTATATTAGTTATGCGCTACCACGGCTACCTTTGATCCTCGACATATGATAGCGCTGTTAGTAATAGTTTTGGCTATAACATAGTGTACACCTACGTAGCAATGAAATATATTAAGTTTTTAGGTCATGACCATAAGTGTGAACTGCAACTAATAACTACTAAACTTGTTGCAATATTGTCTAATTAGAGCTTGGATTTTAGGAGAACTAAGAGTCTAAGTATCATCCAGCTAATATTGCTAAGTCCTCAATTTGGTTGAAATTGTCTTATTTCTGGCTATTTTCTGGCGAATTATGCACGATTAACCATCTCGGTTTTTCCCGATGTCGCAGCCGTCCTCGCCGCCTAAGCCTGATTTCTAGCATATACTTAAGTACGAGGTGGATTGGGGTGCAGCGGGGAAAGATACCTGGGAATGCCGCTCAGATCTTAGATGAGCCAAATCGCGCGCCCAGACCACCCACCCACATGCCGGAAGACTAAGCTTCTGATCCATCGGAATTCGCGCAAACACGCTCCGAGTATGCAAAGACGTGCAAGGATTGTACACAGCGGCTTGCCGATGTGTACTCCAAGAAGAAGACTGCCAGATCCGATAAGGAAAAACAGCACCACAGGGGCAGATCTCGATGATGGTGAGGTTGGCGTAACCTTTCCAATCTGTCATTAAACACGTTCCTCGCGTCGTTCACTCCCATAAGTATTCGACATCGATGGGTATATTTAAGGCACTGAGCGGGTTCACCTGAGAGGGATTGAAGTGAAGAGGGGTTGATCAATTTGGCGTGACGTTGTGGTGAGCGGTGCACACTCGCTCAAATGCCCCTCATACTCATCAAAGTGTCGGCCACACTCAACTTACGCGCTCCTTGAAAGTGCAAATCATGTTTGCGTGAGAGTATCACTATCAGCCTTTGCGATGACGGGAATGTGATAGTAACCGCTTCAGTGAAAATCATCATCTGGTGACCCGGCTCCACAGAGTCCGAATGTTCGCATTCAACTTGGGATCGAAGTTCGTGATACCCAAGTTCGGAGAGGACAGACCAAGGATACCCGGATGGGTCGAGGATCGCAGGGTGGCGTGGCCTGCAAACCAGATGGATGGATGGAGGTACTGGGAGTAGCCGCACTCACGGTTTGCGGTATGATATTGGATAAGTATTGCTGATGTCAAGAATCAAGTTTCAACTAACGATTCTGATATTTCATCATTCGCCTGATGAAAAGATCATGCCGTGAACGGCAAAACGAGCGTATACATATCACTCCCTGTTGCCATTCACCCGCGCGCGACGGTATACGAGTATAAAGCGGCGCCGCATCCCTCTCTGATCTCAGCTGGTTTCTCCCTCTCACGCGCATCTTAGAGCTGGTCTCTATCTCAGCTGCGCTAGATCCGCCTCCTCAGTCCTGATCTCCACATACGCTTGTTGTTAGTGAGTAGCACCGATATTGACTCTGGTGCCCACTCAACCCATACTAACCTAAGAATCAGTTATGTTATTCTTGCAGGCGCTACTTTTCTTTATGTTCGGCATTTCTGTCGTCGCGATTCCCACTTCCCCGATGATATCCGATATTTCTCGACGAGGTCCGAAGGAGTCTAAGGGGAAGACTCCTCCTTCTAGTCCGCATACTGGTCACAAAAAACCGGATCTTGATGGTCTCTGGAAGAACAACGATCCTGATGAATATCCATCAGATAGTTATATGAAAATCACAGAGGGGACTATCATAGCTATTTGGCCACCTATCCGATACACCGGCCGCCAAAGCCCGGAGCGTCGACTTCAAGAAAAAGAGTGGAACCGGGAAACAAACCCGAGCAAGACCCGCATCGTCAGTGATTTCTCGCTGTTTGGAAACCTCACGTCTCAAGGTACATTTCATAGAAATCACCTGACTTACCCCCAATTATGTGTAAATTTGATCAGTCTACGTTTCTTGAGGGTTCATTTCACACAGAGTTCATGGACCAGGTATCCATAGATATTGAGTTCGGACCAGAGAAGCTCAAAATGACACTTCCGATTCGCAAGAGCAAAAAGACTCTGGGGGTTGCCCCAAACCCCGCTCGTAGACATTCAATTTGAGACAAGTACTTGTTTGTCCAGTAGTCCTTGTCGGTTCTACTGTGTAGTGAAATGCAATGAGTGACCTGAAAGTTCGTGGAACGAAAGACGAGTTGCAATTGGTAACGGTCGCGCCCGGGAGTTTGTCATACCAACTTGGCAGTGCCATCAACAAGGTGAACCCATTTATCTGCACATTGAAGACCGGCGAGTTCTCACACTCTCCATCCCCTTCAGTGACATCGAGAGGCTCTCCGTCCGTCCTGTCAGATGGCTTCGATTTGTACCGTGGAGATCTCTCTGCGATGCCCAATGACCCCCCTGTCGACTATGACAGTATCTCCCTTGCCGAAGCTTACTATTATATTCCTGAGGGTAATATTCACAGATCCCATATTTGTCGCTTTTTCGCTAATATTTTGGTTTACGCCTCTATAGGGGATTATCATCTCATCGACCACAATACAATGAACGATCGAATCACTTCCTCTGTGCAAATGCCAAGCTCTTTACACTTCCGCCATGATGTCATGGAGCGCGATGGCCCTGTGTGCGTCTTCACAGGACTCCTGGCAGTACATGCGATGCAGCACACCTACTCGCCAAAAGCAAGGGCGATGAGGTATATATCAGTCGTCATTGTTCCATGTCACCGCCTTGCTAAACGCCCTCCTAGTACATTGAGGTTGTTCTCCAAGATCGTACGACCTCGCTCTAGTTGAACCTGGTGTTCTAGGCATTAACTCTGTTGAGAACGGGATGTTTTTGAGCAAGAATCTCATTCGTTGTTCGCGCTCGGGAGCAGCGCTTTTTTAAAGGTACGTGAAAGTAGACATAAATTCCGAAAATTTCTGAATCTGGTGATCTCTAGACGCCCAACTTTGCTTTGGGCCCCGCCGACATCCCTAGAGTTGAGACAGATCCAATGCCACCCAGTCGCATCACATTGTATCAGTTGGAACCAGACCCTAGCCTTGATCCGATTTTGCAACATGACGCGCGCATCGCCAGTACGGGCATCATACCGCCGCCATCTACCGTCATCCTTGACTTCACGTATGGTGTTGCTGCATATCGACGCTGGGGAAGTGGACAGGACATCAAGGAAGTGATTCAGCGCCGTTTTGCCGAACACTATAAACCTATACCTATCCCACCAGCCTCTCCGCACTCAAGTGACGGCGATAGTTCCCCAGAATCTGATGACCTCGACGACGAATAGACGACGGAGAGGGAGAAATCACGGCTCAAAGAGGACAGATGGAATGCTTCGTGCGATGGACGACGTCCTTATGCTCTCCATGTTGCTCAAGGGAACCACTCCTGAATTGATGGCCACAGAAAGACAGAAACGAGAGGAGGCGGAAGAGTTGTGTGCGCAGGAGGCTAGTCGAGCGAAAGTGCAGCAGTGGATGCAAAGCTCTCCGTGCGTTCTCTCTTACCTCCGAGCTATTTCCCACTAGAAGCTGATCTTAGGATATCAAATTCCAGTCAAACGCAAACCAGAGAACGATAAATGACCGTTTTTTGAACCTGTGCACTCTATACCAAGACATACTTTTGGTGTCCATCCGCAGTTTCTGTTATGAATACAATTATTACCTTGTGAGAACCGTTCCCTATCTTATAATTACTCGATGCCCGGCTTGCGTTGCGTAGCGGCGCTACTGATATCGTAACATAAGCATTTTCGTTGGCATTGCAATCTCAATTACAGCTTTTCCATGAGAGTATTGATGACGTCCTCCTACTGATAGGTTCCTGCAGTGCCAGGGGGTGCCGCTTCATTTGTGCAAGGCTGTGTGCAGAGATCTTGCCTTCGCGGCACGGTGACATCGGTGAAAATTCCCGGCGTTACCGGGATTTCGGCCCGCATGCGACGACAGTGGACACTTCATCTCCAGGCCAAGAAGCTCCTTGTAGCGTACGGAACATGCGCCCAGAAATCTCGGAGTTCAACTGCTTTCTCCAGCTTTGTGCTCTCAACTTTTTCCACCATCAAGCTTTTCTTCACCGCGTCCAATCTCTCGCCAACTCACTCACTCGACCCTTTTCTCTCCCTTCGACCTCATTTTCTCTCCCTCCAACTCGCTTCCAGAACAATTCCACCGCATCGGTCTCGCCACAGCTTCTCCTTACCGCGACCTCGCAAACGCCTTTCTTCCTCCCCTCCCAGAGACATCCGAATGGAATCTCTCCAAAAAAGGCTGAACAAAGTACTACTACAAGCACGCCGAGCAGCGCCCGTTTCAGCGAACCCGTCCCCTTTCCTATCCACGACGTCATCCCGGAATCCTGCTTGTTTTTGATGTAGAAAGTGGGTCGTCCATACCCCGTCATCGCCATAGCCGCCTCTTCCAATGCGTGGTACGAAGGATCCGTGGTTGGCACAGTTGGATTCAAGGACGTTGAAAAAGGCGGGAAAATCGAGGGGCGTGGTGAGTAGTACTTTTTTCGTTGCTGTCTATTTTTTTGCTCAAGGGGCATCTCCTTCCCGTATTGTCCTCTTACTGCTCAAGCTGGCGTATAATGGCGATCAAGGGCTGGAATTACGTCGAAAAGTGGGCAAACTGCGTACCGCTCGCGGTCAGAAGACCAGTCAGATCCTTTGTCCGCGCCACGCAAAGTACCGTTGGCCTCAGGCGAGATGACGTCTAACGATAACGACCTAGCGACGGTGTTATCGTCTGGTTCAAAGGACCTGGACGGCCGAATACAGGGACTTGCAGCTCGTATGATGGAAGAGGCGACGCGTTACTAGCATTTTATTTCACAATAGCGAAGTTTACTGTCCTCTGCGACAATTTTGATTCACATTTCGTCATGTTTAGTAACACAACAACACAACAACTTGAAGTACGTAGCATGAAACAACTAAATTAACGGACAGGTTCCATGTCGAACCTCCAGACGTCATTGCCGAGTGCATTGAAATTGACCGTGACCTGGTGCAATTTCATAACTATCGGTTCATATTTTTGAATGGAAATAGCATACCGGAGTGCGAGATTCGCGGCTCGCGAGCCTCATGAACAAGTTTTCGTCGATAACTTTGATTCTATAGGGCATCACATTCAATTCTCAATAGCGAAGTTTATTGTCCTCACTCACCTGTACAATCCAGTTCGTTCCTCAATAAGTTCATACCGTTCACGTCGAGGACGAACGACAACTTCGCTACCCTGTGTAACAATGGCTCAGCCCACGGATATTGACAATCAGACCAAACGAACAGGAACACGGCCTCTGTCGGCGACACCCGCTTCTTGAGACAACAGGCTGTGCAAGGTAATGATATTGCCTTCTGCTCTTTGGAGGATCCACTGCAAACCAAGTATCAATATACGCTTGTATGCGGACCATAAACTGTTTCACCTTCTGGTTAGCACCACCGGTTCTCGGGAATCCGATGATATTGGTGTCCGGCACAACGCTGCTGCCCTCAGGTCGAAGTACAACCCTGTGGCAATGTTGATAATTTCGTAGGTTCCGTTACGTGGGAGCATGATGGATATGAAGAGCTGAGGTCGTATTGACTGAGGAGAGTTGAGCTACGATTGCTGCTCTTATATGTTGACGAACGATACACGTTCCCTCGTATGATTCGTGGCCGTGTCCTTGGTGCAAACCTTTCAAGTAGTTACGTCTTTCATCTAATGTACAAGTAAAATGGTCTAGACACACGCACATCGTGCTTCTCTGTCAAGCCGTGGAACCGCACCGTTTCAAAAGGTTCTAAAACGCAAAGGTACGGTAATACACCATGCTTCTCTGTTGCTCCATGGAAGAACTACATTCCTACGAATGTACGAAAAAGGCATTCAGCTTATGGAGGCTTGGTGCGGTAATGGTACTTACAATATATTCACGGCTATGGTCTTCGCGCAGACAATTCAGGTAGTTCTAAGCTGGTTAACAACCCACTCCATCCCTAAACGGCGATTGTGCGGCACACGAAGACGAACGGTGTTTTGCGTAAGTTCGCGGCTTCGGACATGAAATGACCCAAATGATCAAGAATTGCTTATCCTGACGAAAAAGGGTCATCTGGAAGGGTGACTTCTTGTACATCTGGAAAGGATTCTTCGATTAGAGCACCTATGCCTAAGTGCGTGGAATTGGATAAGTCAGATGGATGATCACGAAATGGTAATCGTCCCCCATACTAATGAGAACTGCTGTGAGAATCATCTGCTAGCCCCACTGGTGCGAAGTTTCTTCCATGGATAGTCTCAGACTTAGGCTTTGAAACGCATGTCAGCCCCGGCGAAGATCATAGGATCCAGAAATGGATTGGCACCTGATCACCAGCCACACAGATACTACGTGAGCGTTCGCTTTCCGCTGGTATTGTTCGACTTCTAATGCCGATAGACCCTGTGGTAGCGCGGGAGGGGATACGAAGACCACCGCATTCGATTCGAATATGGTAGGTTGGTTCATTTAGAGTCGACAACGGAGTTGAGAAGACGCTCGGACACATTAATATGAATTTTATACTTATATATGTATAACAAAGAACCATTTTTTCCTGAGAGTAAATACATCAAATGAAAGCTTATATGCATTGGATATCAACTCTAGAATAGCTAAGTAATTGGTGGAGTAGTTCTTGTAATATGAGGGAAACAAAGTACAGCCCTCTCATGGTGACTTTCCATATTTGGAGGATGTGACAGTTACATATCACACATTACAACCTGCAGCTGCAATTCTTCATTATGTGCATGTGAGTGGGTAAACAGGCTCTGCTCTGATACCTTGCATGATTTCCTGCAAAGCTGCTGTTACCACATGCCAGGGCCCAAGACGTCCATTGACACAGGAAGCTAGTGCATCATGTCTGCTTTCAATTAATTGGCTCCATTTGGAAATGCATTGCCACTATCCATTTGCTGACACCTGTGGCAGTACACCTTCTACTCTGCTATACAAAGAAAGCCTTCTTTCATATGTCTGCCTTTGTCTCATTCAGCATCACATAGTTGCATTGAGGTACACTAAGTTGAAGTGTTCACACTTTTCATAGCAACAAATTAGCACAAATGCACCTGTACTAAGCTGTTTATGTGCCTAAGTGAGCCAGCTAGTCTACACCCAAGCAACTGCCTGGTAAATATAGGAGTGTGGAGATTTGAAAGGCTTTATAACAGCTGTGGTAAAGAAAATCTGCACACAATGATGCAAATGCCAATAGCAATCCTCATTCATTCTGATTCAAGCAATTTTGGCAGATTATACTGTGACCATAGACTAACTGGCTCAGTTAGGTTCACAAACAACTACCTAGTCATTATGGCAAGTGTAAAGATTTCAAAGGCTTCACAATGGAGCCAAGGTATGGAAGATCTGCACAAATGAAGAATATGAACCTCCCATTCAAGTTGATTCAAGCAGTTCAATTTGGCAGATCACAGACTAACTGTCTTGTTTATACACCTAAACAACTAACTGCCCAGTCATCATGCCAAGTATGGACACCTGGAAGGCTTTGTGAGGCAGATGTGATATAAGATCTGCACAAAAGTGAACTATGTATAGCAACCTCACAATCATTTTGATTCAAGTAATTTCAGCAGATCACATAGACTAACTGTCTTGTTTAAGCACCTAAACAATTGTCCAGTCATCATGGCAAGTATGGACACCTGAACTAGTCTTTGTAATGCAGCTGTGATATTGAAGATCTCTGGCACACAAGTGAACTACACATAAATGAGGAATGCATATATGTATAGCAACCTCTCAATCATTTTGGTTCAAGCAGTTTTGGAGATCACATGACCCTTCACACCAGCTGGCTGGTGTGAAGGGTCATGTGACCTAGACTAACTGCCTTGCTTAGGCACCTAAACAAGTGCCCAGTCATCATGGCAAGTATGGACATTTGAAAGGCTTTGTAATGTGACTGTGATATTGAAGATTTGCATGCAAGTGAACTACACACAATTGAAGAATACAAACATGAATATGTATAGCAACCTCACAATCATTTTGATCCAACTAATTTCAGCAGATCACATAGACTAACTGTCTTGTTTAGGCACCTAAACAATGGTCCAGTCATCATGGCAAGTATGGACACCTGAACTAGTCTCTGTAATGCAGCTGTGATATTGAAGATCTGCACACAAGTGAACTACACATAA
Organism: Amanita rubescens; assembly: GCA_015039365.1. Lineage (NCBI taxonomy): Eukaryota > Fungi > Basidiomycota > Agaricomycetes > Agaricales > Amanitaceae > Amanita > Amanita rubescens. The sequence goes on from WION01000287.1 coordinate 54,983, forward strand.
ATGAGGAATGCATATATGTATAGCAACCTCTCATTTTGGAGATCACATGACCCTTCACACCAGCCAGCTGGTGTGAAGGGTCATGTGACCTAGACTAACTGCCTTGCTTAGGCACCTAAACAAGTGCCCAATCATCATGGCAAGTATGGACATTTGAAAGGCTTTGTCATGTGACTGTGATATTGAAGATCTGCATCCAAGTGAACTACATACAATTGAAGAATACAAACATGAATATGTATAGCAACCTCACAATCATTTTGATTCAAGTAATTTCAGCAGATCACATAGACTAACTGTCTTGTTTAAGCACCTAAACAATTGTCCAGTCATCATGGCAAGTATGGACACCTGAACTAGTCTTTGTAATGCAGCTGTGATATTGAAGATCTCTGGCACACAAGTGAACTACACATAAATGAGGAATGCATATATGTATAGCAACCTCTCAATCATTTTGGTTCAAGCAGTTTTGGAGATCACATGACCCTTCACACCAGCCAGCTGGTGTGAAGGGTCATGTGACATAGACTAACTGTCTTGTTTAGGCACCTGAACAACTGTCCAGTCATCATGTCAAGTATGGACACTTGAAAGGCTTCACAATGCTGCTGTGATATTGAAGATCTGCACACAAAAGCACTGCACAAATGAAGATATAGCAATCTCTCATCATTTTGCCTCAAGCAAGTCACTAGGTGCCTCAATGAGCCAATTAGTCTATGGTGATGTGATCTGTTGAAATTAGTTGAATCAAAATGATTGTGAGGTTGCTATACATATTCATGTTGTATAGTTCACTTGTATGCAGATCTTCAATATCACAGCTGCATTACAAAGCCTTTCAAATGTCCATACTTGCCATGATGACTGGACAGTTGTTCAGGTGCCTAAACAAGACAGTTAGTCTATGTCACATGACCCTTCACACCAGCTGGCTGGTGTGAAGGGTCATGTGATCTCCAAAACTGCTTGAACCAAAATGATTGAGAGGTTGCTATACATATATGCATTCCTCATTTATGTATGTGTAGTTCACTTGTGTGCAGATCTTCAATATCACAGCTGCATTACAGAGACTAGTTCAGTTGTCCATACTTGCCATGATGACTGGACCATTGTTTAGGTGCCTAAACAAGACAGTTAGTCTATGTGATCTGCTGAAATTAGTTGGATCAAAATGATTGTGAGGTTGCTATACATATTCATGTTTGTATTCTTCAATTGTATGTAGTTCACTTGGATGCAGATCTTCAATATCACAGTCACATTACAAAGCCTTTCAAATGTCCATACTTGCCATGATGATTGGGCACTTGTTTAGGTGCCTAAGCAAGGCAGTTGATCTAGGTCACATGACCCTTCACACCAGCCAGCTGGTGTGAAGGGTCATGTGATCTCCAAAACTGCTTGAACCAAAATGATTGAGAGGTTGCTATACATATATGCATTCCTCATTTGTGTGTAGTTCACTTGTGTGCAGATCTTCAATATCAGTCACATTACAAAGACATTACAAAACCTTTCAAGTGTCCATACTTGTCATGATAACTGGACAATTGTTAGGTGCCTAAACAAGACAGTTAGTCTATGTCACATGACCCTTCACACCAGCTGGCTGGTGTGAAGGGTCATGTGATCTGCTGAAACTGCTTGAACCAAAATGATTGAGACGTTGCTATACATATATGCATTCCTCATTTATGTGTAGTTAACTTGTGTGCCAGAGATCTTCAATATCACAGCTGCATTACAAAGACTAGTTCAGGTATCCATACTTGCCATGATGACTGGACAATTGTTTAGGTGCCTAAACAAGACAGTTAGTCTATGTGATCTGCTGAAATTACTTGAATCAAAATGATTGAGATGTTGCTATACATATATATATTCCTCATTTGTATGTAGTTCACCTGTGTGCAGATTATCACAGCTGCATTACAAAACCTTTCAAGTATCTGTAGGTGCCATGATGACTGGGCAGTTGTTTAGCCTAAGTGAGCCAATTAGTCTATGGTCACATGATCCTTCACACCAGCTGGCTGGTGTGAAGGGTCATGTGATCTGCCAAAATTACTTGAATCAAAATGATTGAGAGGTTGCTACATATATTTCCTTTATTTCTCCATAGATCTTCCATGCCATAGTGCATTCTGAGGCTTTTGAAGTGTCCATACTTGTTATACTGACAAACAAAAATCCCAACTTAGCTTCTGATCTTGAATGACTTTCAACTTTATGTATCATGCAAGACAAGATAACATGTGCACAAACTGTGCTCATAACTTCATTTCTGGTTAGATCTAATGTGATCAAGCAGTAGTATAACTCATTCTTTGTATTCTGACTCAATACAGTAGGTAATTGGTGTCAAGACTGTTAGATCTTGTGGAGATCTGATTTTTTGGAGTTATTAACATTGGATATCATGAATCCACTACTTAGTTGGCATGAGCTAAAATGGCATTCAGTACAATGTACCCTTCTAGTTACTAATTAGGAATGTCCCAACATTATAATCACATGTGTGGGAAATTGCACAGCATTGCTGTTATCTGCAAACCATCACCTCCTCAACTACACAGTGAGATTCATATTGCATTTGCATATTCCAGCACAATAATGGACATCCAGGAAGTATCATGTCATCAGAGTCCCCTCAGCATGTTGATCTTTCACTTGCAAAGCTTCTGCCAAGCCTGCCCTGGTCTACAGATGCAGTGGTCAAGAATCCAGAATTACTTCCTGAGAAACTTTTACATGATTATTCAGTAAGTGTAATTGCTCCACCTTATCTGAAGTATCAACTGACAATCCCAGGCTTTCATTAATCAGCTACATGATGTGCAGAACAAACTGCTTGGTCATCTTGCAGGGGCAAGAGAAAAAAGCTTGAGAAAATTTTTCCAATCATTTCTTGGCTATAATATGCCAATGATCAGTTATGAAAATGACCACCATATAAAGTATTTTCCAATATCTGCAGACATCATTATGCAGTACCGCCTATGTGATACACTAACCTGGGTCTACTCTTCTGAAGTCAGTGGTCCTGTGCCCATCCATATCCGAAGGGGCTATAGATCACCAGATAAAGGTGTAAGTGCAAAAATTACCTAAATAAACCCTGATAATAATGTCTTGTTTCAAGTCATTCAAGCACATGGATAAAGTTACAACCCTCTTGGAAGGAGCTGACCATTTCTTACAAATGCTGAATGTATCAGCTGCAGGTGGTTTGGAGACCTTGCAGCCTTCAGTGGATGTTGTTCCTGCTGAAATTCCCTCATCACTGGCATCACTTTGGGGCAGGTTCAGCATTTTTAATAATACAGCATCTGCAACAAGTATACTTGCCAATTTCCTTGTTGCTGCCTATTATCTGGGCTGTTTATTCGAAGTATGTTAATTTCTTAATATTTGAGAAATGATCTAATAATAAATAGGGGAATGATGATATTAAACTTCCAGAAGATGCTCATCTAAGTAAGCAGAAACTTCGGCTACCTCTTTCAATGGCTCTGTACACTTCACCATTGGTCCTTCTTTCTACACACCGGTGGCATACAAGGGACTTTCATAGAGGAACACTCTTTGGGGTGAGCTTGCAAATGTGTCATGAGAAAATAACCTAATCTCCATGGAAGATGTGGCAATGCCTTGGAAATGACAGGCCCCCTGTAGTGGCAAAAATTGAGAAAGAATTATGGAAGATTTTGTTTATGTTGGCCAAGGGAGAACGTCAGGATGATGTAGCACTGCTACTTGAAGTTATTCAGTGGGCACAGAAAGAAATTCAGGGTATTTCACAAAGTGATGATGAATGGCTTCAAGAAGGTAATTGTATATTATTTTAATAAATAGACTACTCAGTTCTTTGCTAGATATACATCTTGCAGTGCGCACTGTGCCACAAGCCAATGTGTTATTGTTGAAGCCTGTCCCACATTGGCCTGAACATCATCTTCCTGCAACTTTCCAACAGGTGCTTGAAATACCAGAACCCATGCATGTTGACCATGAGGAGCAGATCAGCAGTAATGATGCACAGGATAATGATGAGAGAGGGAGAGGGAGTGATGAAGAGATAAATTTGGAAGATTGGATAAGAGGCACACACATCATGGATGAGGAACAAAGGGATGGTGCACAAATGGATGAGGAAAGGGGAAGTAATGATGCACAGAGTAAGATGGAGGATGGGGGAAATAGTATGAATGTGGGTGAGAAAAGGGGATCAGATGGTGCACAGATTGCACAGATTAGGGATGAGGAAGGGAGCGGTGATGCACAGATGGATGGGGATGGGGATGGGGAGAGGGATGGGGAGAGGAATGGGGCACAAGCAAGAAATGAGGAGGAGGATAGTGATAATGAGGATGAGTGGGTGAGGGATGATCATGAGATGGATGGAGGAAACAAACCAGTGGAAAAGGCAGGAACTGATGATGAGAGTGGTGGGGGTGGAGATGAGGACCTTGAAATGCAGGATCTCAGTGGGCATGAGAGGTCAAAGGAACCAGCCCAGAAGAAAAGGGTTCAAAGGATTGAGGCTATTGATGAAAGTGAAGAGGAGGAAGAAGTCAGGATGCAAACACCTCCTGAGAACTCAGAGCCTGCTCACACTGGCACTAACTCTACCCCTCCTGTCAATGACACAGAAGAGGATGTGCAACTCCAAGCAACTGGTCAACATCCTCCATCTAAGAATGGTCAATCTAGCAGGAAGATCAAGAAATTCAAACAGCAACATTATTTGGAGTTAAATTTTGAAATGCCCATGGCTGTTCGTCAAGATGTAAGCCTAGAAAAGCACAAGGTGAGCCTCTCATTTGGTTGCATTATGAGAAATCTACAATTAAGTTTTAGGCAATGTCTTCTGAAATCACCATTCAACAGACAGAAGTTCACAGATTTGAACTACCAGCAATGACCTTATATGGACACAACTGGGACAAACATTGTTCATATATTCCATCACTTTGTGTAAGTAATAGCTGTTTCACATAGACACCAAAGTCTGATTTCAAACAGTCAGAAATGGACTCAGCATTTTTGTTGAACCTAGCAGATGCCACTAAGGAGCATCTACTTTCCCAACCATCATCAGATTTGTCACCCTTTGTGACTATTCAATTTGATGCATTTAGGGACATGCCTGCAGAAGAGCTTCAAAGCCTCTTCACAACCAAACATATTCTGGTGAAAGGGGTCCCCCACACCAAGATATCTTTTGATAGGAAGGGACTAAGCACTTTAGGTGCATGGAATGAGCATAGGACCTTTCAAGGTAAGATATTTGTTCTGAACACTGGATGTATCATTTACAGAGATAGATTTGTCTATTGAGCCTGATGCAAATGGCTTTGGTTGCAGGGTTCAAACTGCAACCTTGAATGACCTGCATTGGCATTCTCTGAATAAAAATGGGAAGATTCTGAATGGGCTGGAATTTCCCTGCCCAGCTGGATACATGGAACCAGATGTGCAAATATCAAGTGATGCCATTGCATGGAGCAGCACAACAGCAAAGCGTCTCTGCACCAAACCAACACAAAAGCCCCTGACTGAGATTAGATGGGGACTTGCAGGCACAGCAGGTGCCATTAGCCGTTGGCATATTGACAGCAATGGGCTTGGGACATACATTGATGTCCAAACAGGGTGCAAGTGGTGGGTTGTAGCAAGCCCCAAGAAGGATGGTCCCAAACCTGCAAACCGGGACTTTTATACAACATTTGACCCAGAGGCAGTCAACTCACATCTTTGGGATGTATCAGCAGTCATTTTAGAGCCTGGAGATAGGCTGTAAGCATTATCTTTTGTTACTCATGGATGCCTCTCACACTTTTTAGATACATGAGGCCACACACACCACATGCAGTGGTGACACCAGTGCATTCCATATGCTTTGGTGGACACTTTTACAGTACTGGGGCATTAAAGGATACATGCCATGGAATCCTTCACACATTTGTTGGTTCTGCCCAACTAACAAATGCAGACTGTAGGTCCAGTTGGGAGCTATTACACAGATTGGTGGTGTTCTATCACCAAGAGTTGGTGGAAAATGGAGATGACCCAGGTAAGTTTCACTATAAGTTGGTTTGCCTCATAATAATTGGTCACAGATGTGGACAGGGCTCACTTGCCAAATGTATTAGAGCAAGAGGGACTTGTTGGTTTGACACTTCTTTGTGTCATCATGGAGCTGTCAAATGTGCTCCATCCTGGGACTTATGGAGAAGAATCACAGGACCTGAAAATGCATGACCTGGAGAGGCTCATGCTTATTGATGCTAGGAAGCATTCTCGCTTAATCATGTCATGGTTCACAGCCTCTTATCAAGTCTCAAATGGTACCAGGGAAGACATTAATGTCTTTGAGGAGCTACTATGGCAAGTTGCAATGACTTTGGCAAAGGCTGTGCAGGAAAACAATGGAGAAATCCATTCATTCCTCCCAGAATGCACTGCAGACACAGTAGCAGGTGCCTTATATGATAATCTTTACAGCAGCCCATTTGTTGTCAACTATTTTGAAAGAAGAAAATGGATCCGCCAAAGCTTTGACTGGGAGGAGGGTAAATTAAACATTTCACCCAGAGATAAAGTGAACTTGCCTGATGAAGATGAGGACGGGATTCTTGAGCATGACAAGGACTGTCTACTGGGGAGAAATGAACAATCTTGGTGGTTGAAGATTGGGATGTCCCAATGGATGATGGAAGAGTCATGCACTAAAAGGAGGATGGAATCAGAAGCAGATGATGATGATGATGAACCTGCAGGTAAGAAGCAGATTTATCCCAAGTTGAATAATTCCCTGACTTAAAACTTGTAGATGTGAGGCCCAGGAAGAAAAGAAACTGAGAAAATGCTTCTTTATTTATTTCCCATGGGTGTTTTTACACATGTATCAGCTGATAACATATTGTTGCTTAGAATGTGTGGTTGTCAATAAGTGTATTGCAAGCAAGTTTGTTCACAATGGTGCTTCAAGCCCTGCCAGCTACTGTTATGAGTTGTGGCATGAGGACACTATTTTACTGCCTAAATTCAAATAAATGACCAGTAACAAAAGCCATATCTCATTAGCCATTAAATCGATTGTAGTTGAGTATAATGTTCTTACTATGTATAATGGAACCTAATATGGTTCCACCTTGATTACACCTTGCACTGTGCACTGAATCAACATCTATTAGCACTGGACATTAGGTCCAGTTCCCAAGACAACATGGAGCTGAACTTCATTCAAACTTCTTCATGTTTTTACTTGTAATGAGCCTCAAGCTTGTAATATTTAATTTTCATTCATTTTCAGGAATAACAAATATCCCTTCTCCTCTCAGGAAGGAGCAATGAGAATACCTTGTCATAATGGAGGTTCATTCTCCAGATATCGTTAAGTGGAGGAGACTCTGAGTTTTGGGAGTTTCCAGGGTCATTTATGTTGCTTTGTTTTGCTCTAGGTGGTTGTAGAATGAGTATAACTTCTTTGTAAATTTAAAATAGCTTGGACAGTGTCACAAGCATCATTTCAGGTTTCTGGAGTCCAGAATGTGAGATGGAGGTTCTAGAGAACCTCTGAGGGGTATTGGGTGCTTGTAGAATGCTTTCTTGGTATTGGTTTGTGTAGATATTTTTCAAGAGAGATAAAAGTAGTCTTGAATCTTCCAAAAGGAATATTGGCACAGTACACTTGTGAGAGTGCAAAAAAAGTTGTAGTATTCTCACTATAATGGAACCTAATATGGTTCCACCTTGATCACACCTTGTGCCGTGCACTGAATCAATGTCTATTAGTGAGACTATGCTGGTGTGTGTAGTAGTGCAAGTACAAGAGTAAGAATGATGTTCTCACAATGTGTGACAACCTACATATATGTATCGCAACATAACTATCTATGAGAGAAATGGGGAATCTATCTGCAAGGAATGAATGAGGGAGCTAAACATAGCTCCCATCCACTAGTATCTTGATGTCTTGATGAATATGTATGAGAGCTACATAGTAGCCCCATTACATTGAGTGTAGACAATTCCTGTCCTTCAACTGCTTCTAGCATTTATTTTCATTGCTGTTGTTCAGAGAAATGGTCATACCTATACCCAGCAGAAGTCATTGATCATACAAGTGTGATTTTGTATTACAGCATGTCATATGTATTTAATGTGACAATTTTTCAAAAAGCAGTGGAAAATAAATGTTGTTACATAAACTGATAGAATGAGCTAGTCAATCAACCTGCCAATGACATAACCTCCTAATGCATCTGCCATAGTAATTGCAAAAGTAGGAGCATGCAGAGTGCATGATAGACATACTTCTGTTTCAGATGACCTCTCCAAACCACTTACATAGTAGCAGTACTGCCCAGCACTTTCCATGACAGAAATGTCCAACCTACAAAATATGCGAAGAGATGAGGTGCGCCTAGTACTTTCTTCCTCTTCTTTTAACAATGCTTGGAATGTGTTTGTGGCAAAATGATGAAACTCAAGAGTGCCATCTCTTGTGCTCCAATAGTTCAAGGAAGGTTCATCAAGGGATTTAGTTTTGCTATAAGCATTTTCAGATAATTGATTCAAGCATTATTACATGATGGGACCAACTTCAAGGATGAGAGAGGATTTATCACCACAGCCTCTCTTGCAGAGAAGACACCTTCATAGCGATTTGTAAAAAGGACATAAATCATATGTCCTCCCACAAACATCACTCTCAACTCCCCAAACTTCATGGAGTTAATATGAGGTGTGGCAAACCATGCTGGCTTAATCCAGTTTCCAAAATAGCCATAGTGTGTTACAGTCTTATCCATTTGGTCCTTGACAATTGTTTCATAATCTGTACTTGTCATTTGAAATACATGCTGAGGTGCTGAGCTGAATGTTCTTTTGAGAACCATATCTTCTGAGATTGCACATGTTTCTAGATCATATTCCATGCCAGATGGAAAATCCTCTGCTCCAATGATGGATGGGGAAAGAGGATTGTCCACATATAATGTGGCAGGATATTTTGTGTGGGTTATCTCTGTTGCAACTTTTTCTAGATGTTTAAAATAACACTTGGATCCATCTCTCAGTAGATCTTGTGGGTGTGGCCAGACCTTGACATGTTGTAAAAGAGTATCCATGCCTTCCCAGTATAAGCGAACTTCAGCAGAAGATAATCCATAATTTGAAGCAGGATCCCTAAAAGTAATGAGTAAATGCAAGTGTATTCCTGGAGTTCTTTCTTACATAAAATCACTGGAGAAATTGAGACCACCACAAATAAGCTTTGCTGATATGCACATATCCCAAGTATGTCCTTCAGAGCTGATGATTGCCTTGGAATACTCCCTCCATGTGACATAGTTGACTTCCCACTGAAACACTCCTATGCCTCGCTCCATGACATAAGGAATGAAGAGCTGCAATGCTTGGCATCAATAATACTCCGGGCAATAACACTCCTTGAACTGACCCAATCATATATATCCCAACCACTCTCTGTCTCATGTACAAGGTTTGGAAAACATTTCTTCATTTTGTGGCATGCAGGAGTGTCTACAACACTCAGGAAAGTAAGGTTGTCATAATCATTCTGTGCATCATGCAAGGCACTTGGGTTTGCTACAAAGACAACTGATAATTTTTCACTTGAAATGTTCAGCTGTTCTGGATTAGGCATTTTCCAGTGATCATGACCTGTAGTATTTGATAATAAGTGACTGAACTTTGGGAAAACTCAAGTATGCAACCTCTGCTATAAGCTTCAGTGAGATTCAGGCTTGCAGAGCTGTTGCTTTGCTCATGACACATGTGTGTATTGTCTTTGCTTAAAGATCCTTCCAAAGCAACTGAAGATGTCATTGTGAATTCCTGGCTTCCCAATGGCAAGGTATCATCAGATGTGCCAAAATGGAAATCTTTTGTGTGTCTTATTCAGCAATGTAATAAGCAGATAGCAGTGCAGTGATTCACCATCAAGTAGTATGTTCAAGAACAACTGTGGCTCATCATTAGATATTAGTTGTTTATTAAATGGGAGGTCAATAGGCAATCCTTTAGATGAACATGGATTTTGTTACTTTTACTGATTGAATGCAGCAATATACTCACCTTCTGCTCCATTGCCATCTTCCTCAATCCACAATCCAGGTATAGACCTTTCTCTCTCTGAAATGCCGTAGGCATGATAACCATGTGGGCAAATGGAGTGCAATAGCAGTATGGGCAACCAATACTGCAGTGCTGAATTGTCATGTGCAGCATTGATAAAGTCAGACCCCTTTCTGGCATCACAAGCATCACTGCAAAGTGGATGAAATAATGAGCAGTTGATATGACTTTGTATCCCTCCAGTAGGTGGATAGGGAAAGATATAGCAGAGCTTCAAGGCATCAGCTCTGTTTGATTTCATCATGGCACTCTTGGAGTGAGGGCAAGAATGGTTGCAGATAACAAAGCATTGAGGTTCCATGGTCAGGGAGTTTGTGCAATGATTTTATCTAGTAGGGCTGTGCAATAATACTATCACACTGAAAAAGCATGACCAAACATTACATTTGACATGATGTCAATTTAGAAGCTACTGATCCAGCCAGTGTAATGTACTGATTCTGGCTACATTGACATTGATACCAAAACCTCAGAGCAACCTCAGAGCAACCTTGGCTCAAGCCTCCAATCTTGGACCCTTGCTTCAGAGCTCTGAGACTCAGAATCAGATAGCTATTGGACCAAGTATGCACATAGAACACAAGGCCTGTAGTATATAGCTCCATAGTAGTTTACTTTAATTCCGAGGCCAAGTGTAACGAGAACTCGGTTTTATGTCATTTTTACCTGAGTTTTTTTTCGCTGGATGTAATGCAGTTAAGTGTCAGCAATTCCCGACACACAGCCTGCCAAGCTTGTGCAAACAACTCAAGTTTTTGAGTGCATCGAAATGAGTCGTGTTTGGTTATTGGGTGTTGGTGTGGAGGGTCTGTCTGGAATACTTGAATAGAATCATATTGTTGGCATCATTGCCCTTCAGAAGTCTGAAGTTGAACGGTTGAGGTGGGAACGCCCCAGAGGCTTTCGAGGCAGAAATCTGGTGTAATGAGCCAATTCCGGCTACGTTGGAACCGATCTCCGAATCCTTCCGAAGCTCCCCGAAGCACTCCGAGCCTATGCTCGACCCCAGAGGATGATCGTTTGTGTTCGGACGCATGCACAGGCCTCAGACTCGGTGCAGGAATTGTCACATGGTCACCTCGTGCCTCCGTAGTATATATACCATTGTGTACGTAGTTGTACTTAGCAAATTATCACCCCAGCTTCGTTCCGAGTTCGATTCCTTCCGTTCCCTTCGTTCCTCGGTGCTTCGGACACCTTCCACTCGTTCACCTTCGTCTTCGGCACTCTCTCTGCCTCCGAGGCACCCCCAGGACTGACCTCCGAAGCCCCTTTGGCCGAACGCACTTCTGCATCGGCCTTCTTCTGATCGTTTCACCGGTACTGGCTGAAGAGGAATGCCAGTGTCCGATGGTCATGTGATGCACACAACTTGCATGTCAAGTATCGTTATGTCGTCCTTGACGCTTGTCCTTTCTAGCTCATTGTCAAGATTATTGGCTAAACCGGTGTAACAAGCCGATTCCGGCTACATTGGAACCGATCTCCGAAACCTTCTGAAGCTCCCTGAAGCACTCCAAGCCTATACTCGACCCCGGAGGATGATCGTTTGAGTTCGGATACACGCACAGACCCTCGGACTTGGTGCAGGATTCGTCGCATGGTTACCTCATGCCTCCGTAGTATATACATATACCACCTTGTACGTAGTTGTAGTTAGCG